>CAUYON010031512.1:0-57421 GCA_963573935.1 Arctocebus calabarensis
TCCCAGCTACTCGGGAGGCTGAGGCAAGAGAATCGCTTAAGCCCAAGAGCTGGAGGTTGCTGTGAGCAGTGTGATGCCACAGCACTCTACCCAGGGCGATAAAGTGAGACTCTGTCTCTACAAAAAAAAAAAAAAAAAAAATCTTGAGAAGAATTGATACATGTAGCAATCTCCAAATGAAAGTCCCTTTTCCTGGAACACTGGATCTCTTCTTCTCCTGGATCATTTATTCATCCCAAAGCTTCTTCTCAAATATCACATCCGTCAGGAAATATTTTTGACTTCTACTCTGACACCTCCTTGCCCTGATCGTAGTAAGGAGCTTTTCCCCTGTGCTTCCCCATGGGCACACGGAACGCATTGCTGTCATGGTCTTTGTCATGTTATACTGTGATTATTTACTTATTTGTCTCAATTCCTTATTCTCAATCAACCAGAGAAGACAAAGGCTATGATTCACTTGACTTTGTATAGCCCGTATATTTACAGCCAATGAAAGCTTTCTAAATGAATAAAAAAATAAGATTAGCGTCTGAGGACATGTTTTACATTGAACGCTCTCCCTTCTTTTTATTTTTTGTTTTTCCAGTGAAGTAATTTCTGAAGACAAATCGCAAATGCCTCCCAAAGTAAGAATAATGATCTGCTTTATAAGGAAACAGAAGTGGCTGCACCTATCTTTTCAATCATTTCTCAAAGGAAAACTAGCTCAAATAGCAGAAAATAAGATATATCAGAAACTTTGTGCCTAACACTGCTTCTACAAGCCAACAGACATGCTTGAGATCACTTCTTCGGCTGAGAAATGGAGACAACACTGTATTTGCTATCTAACGAAGTTGTGAATTAAAGCATTTTGAGAACTTTAAATTGGTATAAGGAGTATTTATAATAAACATAAGTAGCATGGCTTTAGATAGTTTTCTAATACTTTGTCTTAGGCAGGGTGAAAGTTGAGGAATTCCTATGGGGAGGAGTTTGAGTTTGACATTGTTATGTCCAGCCCTTGAATGTCGGTAGGATTTTCTTGGGCTATAACATTGATCTAGTTTAGTTGTTATTGGGCTGTTAGGCCCAAGTCTCAAGTCATTTCCTAGTAGAGTAGTCAGAATTCAGTGTAAGAAACAACTTTGTGCATTCCTATTTCAAATTCTTTTCAACTTTGGCTACACTATACTGACTTAGGAAAGCTCGTCCATGAACCAGGAGCAGAAGGTAAAAACAGCTGCCAGGTTGCTAGCTGCATTCCTTCCTGCACATGGCAGAATGAAACAGAACATCATTTGTACTAACAGGTCTCTAACGGGATGTGAGGCTAGACTTGGCAGAAAACCTACAGTCAGCTATGACACTATTGGCAAGACTATAATATAATGAAGTCATATTGAGAATTCAGTTTACTTCCCTGGCGATCAGACAATTTAATGGCATCTTAGGACCTAGAATGATAACCATGTAAAATGTTTTTCAAAGCCAGTAATCAATAAATCAATTTTTAAATAATTGATCCTCAAAACAATGAGGGAGTAACCTAAAATCTCTTCCCCCTCACCTGTGGTCCAGAAATGACACAGCTATTGCAGAAGTTCAATGTTCTCCAAGAAACCTTTCCAGTATCATTGCAATGATCTTGCTGCACAAAATTTCAAGCCATCCCAACAGAGGTCCCATCGACTTTCAAACCCAGCCACTCGAGGTGTGATAACTCATTAAAGGAAGAAATACTTTTTCAAGAGTCTACAAGCCAGAGCGGCAATGTGGCAGTTACAAATTGTTTCCTGTCCATCACAGAATATAGAAATTTCACACTACCCTTCACACTAATCACAATTCTTTCCTTGAAAACAAGTTATTTGAACAATTCCATTACTGAGATCTCTGTTCCCAATAACCTTTTTTTCTTTAAAGAAATGCACAGAAACAATTCAAAATCACCGTATCGTTTCTGCTACACTCCTTGATATGGGTCTTGTGACTTGAATGTAACAGTTCCATACCAATATCAGAGAGGGGAGGGGGGATAGTGTTGACATCAATGGTTTATTTATTGAGCTCTAAATTCTGTAGTTTCCCTCAAGGAGACACTTGACCTCTAAGACATACCTTATAAATTCCTATCATAATATTATGAAATATCCTTTTAAAGGACTGATCAGTGAATGAGTAACAATTAGAAATGATAAAACTATATAGTACTAGTTGGCACAATTATCTCATCATTATACAATTCCTTACCTTTACGTCCATGGATTTTCATAGTAAAACCATGAATAGAGCCTTAAAATCTTTTATTTCTGTAATATGTCATACACGACCTATTTCTAAATAAATGCATATTATTCCATCCATATAATTTTCATTCTTGCCAATCAATGCCATATGGCTTCCTAACCCCTCTGCAGTTAGCATCTTCACCCCCACACCCACACCCACACACATACACACTCGCATTTTCATATGTATCATGAGACATTGTGCAAATCCGACAGTCCTAGACCAAATCAGCCAGACCTTCACACTTCTTTTCCCCTTCACAGGCTCTCCCTCAGCTAGAATGCACTTTCTCCTTTTCTATTTGCTAATTTAAATCCTACCATTTCAAAGTCTAAATCCTACTATGTCAAAGTTCCTTCCTTCCAAGAAACATGGGATTCTTGACTAACTAAACCCATCACCCATCTTAACCTGACTTGGATATTCTCAGGAGTTACGTATACACAACATGTGCCACACCACTGCTGACTTTCTTTCTAAGTTACCTCAGAAGAATTCTGGATGCTCCAGGAGGGCCTGTAACGCCTTCCAAGTAAACTTTAGGCTCCTCAGGACCAGGAACTTCCTCTGATTCTGCATTCCATCTGACAGATGCTACCAAAATAGGGAACCATGCGCTGTGCTACCAATGCCTGCTCAAAATAGGCACTGAACGGTTTTTGAAAAAGAGCTTGAATACATTTTCAAAAATGAATAACTGATGTTGAAGACATTCAACTGATTAGCACAATGTCCGAGATAGTAACTTTTAGCAATCTGGTTTTCCGTTAGCCTGCCTTAGTGAATGGTCTCATACTTACTGGAACAGAAACTTGAGGATCATCTGCAAGTTTTCCCAGCACAGCAAAGCCATCGACATCGACTGGACCCCTTGGCTTTATAGGTAAGGATTCAATCCTGTTGCAGTCAACAAAGAGAGTAGCACTGCGCCTCTCCACGCCAATCATGATCTTATGCCACTGGGAATCGAACAGGGAGGGCAAATTGGAGAAGGCTGCAGTCTGGAGACGTCCGTCCAGGCCTTTGTATGAAAACGCAACGGATTTGGTTTGGCCGTTAATCTTGATGCCAACTTGCTCCTTCCCCGAGGAATCCTGAATCTGCCAAATGTTCCAGGTCTTTTCGAGGGTGCTTCCAGTCATCCGAAAAGTAGTTAAAAAGGAGTATTCTTCAGGCAGTCCCCGGGGGTATAAATTCCTGAGTAAAATTTTAAAATAGTAAATATCAATCCTGTTTTCCATACCCATACGTACTTACCATATTCTCTTTTTATGCCATTTTAGATTATAGACTCATGGAAAGGCTACAGTGTGGATAAACTATGTCTTACCTGTTCTTTCATGACTGTTAATAAAGGCCTTCACAGAAGTGCAATCATTCCTGTATACTAATGCCCCATCTTAAAATAGGCATTTTTAAAAACCCTCCCTCATAGCCAAGGAAGGTTCCCAATGCCACATAATCCCCACAATATCACTATTTATGCTACCCAAAGAGCTACTGTTCAATCATTCTATCTCAGCCAAAAGACACATTCTTGCAAAGTTCTTGGCAACATTGCTTTCACAAGCAGGCGACGAGATCGGTAGAAATCCAAATCAGCTCTACTATTTAGTTTATGAAACTATTTAAAGCAGTCAGCAGCAGCTTTTAATTCTTCATTTTCACGTAAAACATTAAGATTATTTGTTATTTTCATAATTGCTTGGGAATTCTACTCCTTAACTATATACTACCATTTTGAGAATCAGTAACTGTACAGACTTTAGAAGCTTCTAGACACTGAGGGTGTTTGTTTTTTGTTTTGGGGTTTTTTGTTTGTTTGTTTGTATTGTGAGATCGGGACTCACTCTGTCACCCTGGACAGAGTTCGGTGGCATCATCATAGCTCATGGAAACCTCAAACTCCTGGCGCAAGAGAATCTCCTGGCTCAGCCGTCTAAGTAGCTAGGACGACAGTCATTTACCACTATTTTCAAGCTAATTTTTAATTTTTTTTTTTTTTCAAAGATGGGTTTCACTATGTTGCTCAGGCTGGGGATGTTTGTTGTTTCCTGGAGTTCAGAATATGATGTTAAAGTAGCAGCTTGTCACTGAATGTGTGACAAGGGAAAGGTGACCAGTTCTTACTTCTCTACTTTACCCCAGTTGTTCCTTAATCTGCCAACTGAGCCTGTATCATTGCTAATTCCTTTACTGCTTGGGTGGCAGCATAAGTTAGGTTGTGTCCCTAAGGCTTCTCCAGTCTATATAAAGACCATGTGCTGGATCCATACCAGCCACCTGCATCTTCTTCTGTTGAAGCTGAGCTCTAAACGCTGAAGACTGAACTTTAAAGATCAGAGCATGTTAAAAGTAAACATCGCCTGTCAAGGACATGAAGGTTTTACCCTTCTACCTTCTTCTAAGCACAGAAAAGTTCCTAAGCAAGGAAGAAGTGCTAGGCAAACCAGATCCCAATGAATTTTCTGTGCTAAATAATAGAATTTGGTATTTCTGAGAACAGTCACAGACCAAGACCCCCAGTTCCAAATAGTGTTCCTTCATGTCAAACTTTTGTTATGTAGCCCTTCTTATTCACTAAGATTTTGTATCTTTACTTGGACTTTAACTATAAAATGTTATCTCTTATGGTAGCATAAACAAACTTTCAACTCCTTTTCCTGTAAATATTTTTACAAACTTTCAATAAAATGGATCAACTGCCTCAACAAATTTCATTGCTTTGTTAGTTTTATAAAGATAACAAAAATGTGAAACTTTTCATGTAAGTACCCTTTTATCATTCAAGTCTTCTTTGTAGCCATAATTTTCTAATATGACTTTAGTTTACATTTATGGGAAGTGAGTGAATTTTTCTATCCAAACACATATTTATGTGACCACTGGTGATGTGTATTAGTCTTATTGCAGGGTTTTCAATTCACTATACATCTTTTATGTAAGTCAGGAAGTTTTATATGTATCTTTAAAATACTCAGTTTAGAGTTACAGGGAAGAAATATATGCAAGAGACATTTACTGTTTTCCAAATGGAGCCGTCTACCATCACTCCAGACATTTGTTTTTGACATATTTTCTGTTTTTCAGTCTGTTTTTCATATTGTCTTTGACTTCATATCTTTCAAAATGATGACTATTCTAGAATAACCCCTAGAGAAGATACTAAGGTTCACTAATGACAGTATAATACACTGCCTATTGCATAACTATGAAACCTATGATGGAAGTTTTTACATCTCATTTGACTGCAATAAATTTGAAGCTGAGAGGTAAGTTTCCAAAGTTTTTCTCAATGGTAGAAGAATTGGACAAGTATCCATTTAAATTACAAATAGATTATTTTAACTATTCTTTTTAATTAATGATCTGGATTTAACCAGATGCTTGAAGAATCAATTTTCCTATTATTGTCCAAGATAGCTGTTGTGGAGGTGTGCGATTTTTGTACAAGGTAGATAAACCCTAATACTTTGTCTTCTATTACGGGTGTCCAACCTTCATTTTTTTTTTTTGCCACATATTGGAAGAAGAATTGTCTTGGGCCATACATTAAGTACACGAACACTAACCAAAAACTGATAATAATTAAAAAAAAGGTCTATGCACAATTTTTGCAATATCTAACACCAATAAGCTAAACAAGCCTCAAATCGTCTGTATGTGGCCTATGGGCTACAAGGTGGTCACCATTGCAAGCATCACTTTTCTACATTTTTTTAAAAACTTATTTGTGTTACCTACATATCTTTCTATAGCTATACTGAGCAAAACAGTGGAATTTAATAAGCTCCTATACCCCAACAAAACATCTATTTTGTTTCAGTTCTAGTAGTCGTAGTAACATATATAGTTATGAGGTGAACTGAGGGATCTCTCCAAATTTTTATTTCATCCAATTTTTCCTACTCAATGAACAAGGAGATTATACTGAAGGTAAGATAGGACATAATGTCTCTATTTGCTTCTGATTTGGTGTATGTGATGCCCAAACCTCCCCCCAAAAGGAAGGGGGTGGGTTTGCTAAATGAATAATTGGCAACCAAGGTGCTCTCTTTCCATATATATAAAGCTAATACATATAAAGATAATACATTTGGGTATGTGTACCAATATAATTTAGATTATCACGTCATTCATCTTTCAAACTAGGCTAGTAAAGTAAGTCAATACAGCAAGAGCAAAAAAATTATTTTGTTATTCATATTAACAAAATATGAATGCATTTGTATATACCTAAGACTATTTTAAAGTCTCACAAATCTAGTTTATAGAACAGCCAGCCTCCTTGCCTTCTTTGAACACCTGAAATTCTGCTCTGGCAAATATGCTATTACACATTGATAAGTAAACTTGACAGCATGCATAATTTAAAAGAAGTTGGGTCTATAAATGATTTATTTCATTATGCTACAATCTGCACACAGCCCCTTAAATGAAGAACCATACAGGCTGAAATGAAAGATTAAAGAATCTTTGAGCTTTGGAATATTGTTTATGACCTTAACCCAAAGAAAGATAACGACTGTGTTCTTAAGGCAAATAAACGTGTTTGTTAGTGGGAGTTGAGACTGTGAAATTAGGATGCCTAAAATAAAGAATAAAAAGCAGCAAAACATTACATGTCTCATACGCTTTCAAAAAATGATAAGATAAATAATAATAAATTGTGACCCTACCACATTAGTTTCATATACAATAATCTTCTTTTCCTCCCACAAAGATCCTGCTAATAGTTTCTTTTCACTGTCGCAGGTCCAATGGGTTCTTGAGCACAGAAAATCCCTTTTACCCAAGATTACCTGGGTAAGATAAAGCCTGGCATGAGAGCAATTACTATTCCTGCCCTCCTCAGTCATCTGGCTTTTGAAGGAGTAGGGCTTGGAGGGCAGCTTGAAAAGAAAAGATCCACTGAGGAGATAAGATTCTCATCTAAATACCCTCTCCTCTTCTAGTACTTTCCACTACTAATAATAAATAAACACTTGCCTAATACCACTGGGTACCAGGCTCTGTTCGAGCACTCCAGTTATTCACATTTCCTCTACATAGCAACCCTATGACATGGTTCTCACCCTAACTTTAATCTGAGGGAACTGAAACAAAGATAGCTTAGTAACTTGCCCAAGAATAGATTGTACTGCCTATTTGGGACTCCAACTGTATCTCAGCCCTCTGACTCTCCTCTTTCTTCTCTATTTCTTTCTCTCTCCTATTTTCTTCTCCTAATTCCTTCTTCCTTCTTTCCTCATCTTCTAATAAGCCTTATGAGTAAAACAAGAGTTTTAGTCTTTGTGGGGTCCGGGAGTCAAGGGCAGAATGACTATGAGACATTGGTGATAGCCTGGGTGCATGATGCAGTGACAGCTCCAGCCTTTAGAGAAAAACAATGACAATGGGGAAGGTGAATGGGGGGGTGGGAGAATGGGGGGCTGTGTGACCTCGAGTTGGTATTCTCCAAATTTAGAGTTAATGGTGGTGAAGATTTTAAATCTCAAATCATACAAAAGAAAATCAAGTCACTATTGAGGGTCTTGTGTCATGTTCATTTATTTTATTAAAGAAAAAATTTACACAAAATTTTAGAAGTTTAAGAACACAACTGTATATGTAAAGAAAATATAAACCAAAAAAATTCAGTGTAGGAGTTAAGGTGCCAATAATCCTTCTGAGTATGAATGGTTCAGGGTCAGTATGGAGTAGGGGGGTGAGAAACAACCTTTGAAGCCAAGTTGTCTGTTTTTCAACCCTCCCAGCATGTCCCACCCTTGTAACCTATGCAAATAAATGAAACTTTCAGGGCTTGATTTCCTTCCCCATAAAACAAAGATAATAATGCTCTTGTATCATAGGGGTTGTGATAAGGATGAGATTAATGATAATTAGTAAATTTATAAGAAGAGCTTATACATGCATTATTATTGTATTATAAAATATAAAAAATGTATTGTATGTTGAAAATAATAAATTTCTGTCAGAAATCTGCCACTACATTAGATCAATTTCTTCTAATTTGACCCAAACTTTTATTTTATCAACATTTAGATGGTTTTGATATTATTTTATTGTCCTAATTAATCATTATTTACTATTACGCCTTCATTTTTATCGAAGTCCTAATTTTCATAATGACAATGACTTAACTCTTACACATACACTAAAATATCTCAGTTACAAATAATTTAAAGAATAAAAGGCTAAGTTGCAGAGAAGGAGATATGTGAAGTAGGGGATTTATTTTGTCATTATCATGACCATTGCTTCTGTTATAATCACTTTAGTTTTGATTTTGTGTAGTATCTGCCAAGAGGCAACAGGGGGAATGTGTGGTTCTATTTCAGCACCACGATGCTTGAACAGCGCCATTGTGAGTTTTCCGTCCACCCTGTGGCTTCTGGTTAAATTTATGTTTAACCTCTGGCACTTTCCACAGAGGGTCCTTTTAGTCAAAACCAGACAAATTATAGTAAGAACATGTCTTGAGTCAATGTATAATAGTCTCAGTGATGGCTTTTTCCTGGAATGGAAAGTAAAGTACATACGGAAAACCAGTATTTAGGCACTGAAGATAGGTAAATAAATTCCTTCAGCTTTGAATAAAATTATGATCCAAATATCATTGAATATTAGAAAATTCTCTAATATTAGATCCCTATTCATTTTTTTTCTATTCATTTTTTAAATGCATTTGAAGCAGATAATTAGATAAAATGTTTTTGATACCTTACCTGCTTGGAATCCTGAAGTCTACATTATTTCCCAATTTGTAAGCCACCTGTAGTCCAGTTGACCCCACCACCCTCTGGATAGCTCTTCTAGATGCTGCTCTATCTACCTGGAACTGAGAAATCAGGTCAAACCCTAGAAAAAGGGAATACAAAATGAAAAGTCCAAAATGAGATTGGTTTTATTCCTTTCCACAACTTTCCTAAATAAAAGAATATTACCAAGTTTACAGAAAGCCTGGATTTCACTGTAATACAATACTACTTGCCTGGTAAGTCGTCTTGGCCAATTCTGATCTTTGGACAGAGTTCATTTCCACCATTAGAATTTGAATTGACAGGGAATCCTGAAAAAGACCAGGATGTACTGGTGATAATAACTGAGTAACAATTTAAAATACATTGTGATACCAGCTCGTTTATTAGTAGAGTATATGGCTGTAACTCTGTGTTCTATGGTTATAATTCTTTCAGCTTTAACTCATCCTGGAAGGAATATGTAGCACAATGTGTAAAGTTGCTTTAATAATTTGTGCTCGTAGAATGTTCCTTTTGAGGAGGTTAGGAATTTGTTCTTCTTGAAACCAAAGCTGCATAATGTCCAGAATTACAGAGTCAGAAGCCTGTTTGGAAAACTTCTGGTTTGGGCTAGAAAATATTCCATAAACACCACAAATTTTAGAATTCCAGTGAGAAACCAGGGTCAGCTTTAAGCCAGCTCAATGGGACTTTGGCAGAGTGGAGGTCTTACAAATCTTTGTCAAACAGAGGAGAGGAATGAGGAAATCTTGGGATTCAATAATCCTAAATAAAATATAGAGGGACACATTTGATTTAATACTCATTTGAAGAGGTCAAATAAAGGCTCTTGACTGGATGATTGCTAGCAGCCTTGAACTGGGAAGAATAACAAAAAGAAAGTAGTCATGAGAAGGTTTAAACTCTCAATTTGATGAGAATCCTAGATTGAAATTGGGTGCTCCTTACACAAGTGGGGAGTTGTAGGGAGGAAGAATTTTTTCACTCCCACATCAGGTATCTTGTAAATATCCAATGTCAGTGTTTTGCTAAGATTTATCTAACAACAAAATCTTCCTATATTTCAGAAAAAGCATTAACCAGTTACAAAGCTTTGGCTTAGCCATCAAGGTACATCAAACATACTTTTTATAGGAGTATAAACATACTCCTTACACAGTCACTTTCAAAGTACTCCCCTTGGCCATCTGGTTACTATAGTGATATTGAGCAATGAGATGTGTAGCACTTTTTCAAGGATGAGTTCAAAAACCTAATTGTCTGACCTCGTACCTCCCTGACCCCAGATTATTGAGCTCCACCCATCCATCTGTCTGTTAATTCATCCTTTCATACATTCACCCAACATTTACTGGCAGGCACTCAGTAGGCACCAGAGTACACAGACTGGACTTTCTGCCAACTGGAAATACTGCCAGGGCTTCCTTTCTATAACCCAGCACTGACCACAAAAAAGCAGACACTAGAGTGTCCCCATGGCCCAAAGCAGGAGTGAGGAGACGGAGGGTGTGAAGGATTGTGGATGCAAAGTCTAGAAACTATAACCCTTACTTGGGCGCCGCTTGACAGTCGCAGAAGCCCAGGGTTCCACGAAACTGCACACAAGGAAGAAAACTGGAATTTTCCTGAGGAAGAAAGAAGAAAAATGACTCTAAACGTAGTCCTTCCAAGATGGGGACTACCTCCAAATTTGCAAACCTGGTGGACCACATTAATAGAGGTGATCAAATCCCCAGTTTATTTTCTTAATTTGGGCTTTGAAACTTTACTGAGATGTAATAAGTTCCAATAATTCCAGCCCTCACTGTCCTTGTGATTTTATTGATCTCACTTTCTCCAGTATCTACTTAAGTCACCACTTCGGGATCTATATCCTTGTCTTTTCTTTCATCTTTGATTTCAAGGCTGGCCGTTTCTTTTCCTGTGTCTCCTGCTTACTCTTGCCTTGCTCTCTCATTTGTCTTTATTTCTGTCTCTTACCTTGCCCCTGCATCCTCTCATCCCACCAAAAACACAGACTCCTTGTCTTGTAGCTCCAGCCCAGACTCCCCACCACAATTTTCAGCGCCACAGTCTTACCAGCACATCTTCATCTTCCTAGTTGGTTTTCGTTGTTGCCACAGTGTCTGTAAAAAGGGGATGGAGGAGAGTCACTGCTCCCCCAAAGCCCCTCCACTATCACCCTGCGACAGTAAGTTCTGGGCCGTCTTGGTCCCTCCTGCCCCTGTAAGGGCTAAAAGCAAAGGGAGAGAACCAGAGGGATCTGGTGACTTTAAGCTGAAGCAGAGGAAAGGGGTGGGGAGAGGCCACCCTGTAAGTCCAGGCCTAGCCAGGGGGTGTGTCCTTAAAGCTAACAAGGTTACACTGAAAGAGGGATTAACAGGGGAAAGTTAGCTGAAAAAAAAATAAATAAATAAAATCAGGATGTGGGGAAATTCACCAGAAAGATCCAGGCAAGCCACTATAGGAACACAGTAGCAGCTTTCAGAACTGCTATAGGAAGACAGTGGGAGCCTTTGGCTGCCTGAGGTTGCAGTAAAGAGGTGCTGGCTACAAGGCGGAGGGGTGAGAAGTCATGGTGAGCCTTTGAATCCTCATTTGTTCTGAAGTTTACTTGTTGTATGTCCTTGGGCAAATTAGTTAACCTTTCTGTAACTCAGGAGGTCTAACTGTAAAATGGGTTGAAAATACTTACATAGAAATAATTGTTTGGGAAATTAAACAAGATAGCAAAGGCAGAGCCTCTAACACCCAACAACAGTCATTATTTGTCTCCATTGTCTTAGTGAAAACTTCATTAAGTACCTCCCTCTGTTTAAAATGCTTGCAGCCAAAGAGCAAGCCTGATGGCTCTAACCCTAGCACTCTGGGAGGCAGAGGTGGGAGGATTGCTTGAAGCTCAGGAGTTCAAGACCAGCCTGAGCTAGAGCGAGACCCCCATCTCTAAAACCAGCCGAGCATTGTGGTGGGCGCCTGTAGTCCAGCTACGTGGGAGGCTGAGATGAAAGGATCACCTCAGTGAGATGTCTGTGAGCTAGGACACCACAGCACTGCCAAGGATGACAAGGTGAAACTCTGTCTCAAAAAAAAAAAAAAACCACTTGCAGCCTGATGACATTTAATTCTCACAACAATGCTGCAATGAGAAAATTGAGGCACAGAAAACACAGTAATTTGTTCAAAGTTTCGTAGCTAATACTCAACACATGTTAGTCCTCTCTACTTCGTGACTAGAAACCCTTACATGATACGCCATCAAGCCCCCTAATTGTTGTTTCTTCCTAAACTTTGAGATTATAGGACATTCAACTAAGCTCTGGTAATCTCCAGAGCTATACTATCCACATAAGTAAGCAACATACTATCCTCCATTAACAAGTTGAGGGCAAGTTACAAGGAGCAAATAATTGGAGAGATACATACTAGCGTCACTGTTATACACGCCACACCCTCATCCCAGAACCCGAGCGCTTTCAGGAAAGACCCAAGACACCCCATAACCCCCATCTCACCAAGTTGACACACCCTACTTCTGGCTCCATCTTGAGGATTGAGTGTCTAGTACAAAAAACAGACACTCTCAGGGTCAGAGAACCAAAGGAGGGTGTTGAGAGCAAAGGAGTTTTGAGGTGGTTTTCCTCCCTTGACATTTCTTTCATTTATAAATTGATTTAATTTTTGTTGAATCACAAAATAACAGCATTGCTTCCTATTTTTCATGTGTTTATTTCTTTTCAAAAAAATCCCTTTGCCTTCTGCCTCCCCCAGCTCACTCATGAACCGTGAACTAGGCAACCTTTAATATACATGCTCTTCTTTGTCTGTTTTCCAATCGCTGCCCACTTGTCAGGGTCCTGCCCCCCCAGAAAGACATCTGTTTCCTCACGAGGCTTGAGGCTTTCCACAGGCCCTGTCATTTACCTCTGTCTGTCAAATTCCCATTCCCTGGGGAACCCATCCTGGCTCTACCACAGAACTACGGATGGCCAGAGCCTGGCTTATTTGTTTAGGTCAGTCGGGACTTATGTGAAAGAAGCAGGTTATTAACCTCCGAGGAAAATTGATCAGCCGAGGACCCTCCTGTCATCCTGATCACACGAGGTAAGCCAGCCCTAGATCTGCAGGGGAAAAGGCAATTTCCAAAGGGAATTCCCAGAATTCTTTATTTGCAATATGGATCCTCTCATATTATGTACACTGGTAAGAAAAGAAGAGGCCGATTTTTCTAAATAATGAAGTGTTTGAGAAATCCTTCCAGTAAGTGTTATAGAGACCTCACCTGTATGTTTGCCCCTCCCCTTAAGATTTAAAGACTCCTCTTCCACTAGAATCTGCAGCAGTATGATGGAACAACTTTTAATAAAAAAGAAAAGGATAGAGAGGAAATAGGTTTGCTCTCTAGTGCTTTGGCTTCTTTCAAGCTTGGCAGTTTTATTTAAGATGATGAGGAGCAAGTCTTAGCTCTATTCAGAAAGACTATAAATCCAGAGAAAACAAAGCGTCTTTAGGGACACTTTTTTCCTCCTCCTTCCACTGCCATTCTTTATTAATCCCATTTTATGGGATTAATATGGCTTTCCAGTCTCACAGACAGCAGTGCGAACTCCACACTCTTCCGGTCTGGGTCAGGTTGCACCCCAGCGACACAGACCCGTAAACCCCCTCACCATTAACACTGTTCTCTTCCTTCACCGAATGGCTCTGCTCTGAAAAACCACGTGGAAATGAAACCTGGTCGGTCATATCAGATTGTACAGGCGCTAAGCCTGGTATTTCAAATGATTAATGATTCATTTTATAAATAGAAGCATTTTATACAGAATAACATACTTTCACTCCTCTTACTCCCTTCCTCCCCCCAACACACTTTGTTCTTTGCGCACACATTCATCTTTCCCTTTCCATAAATCAAGAATTTTAGCTACGTGCCAGCTTAAATTAGGGAACATCATCCCGAATGATCGTCCGTCTTGATGGTATACCTCTGTCATTGGTTTATTCAGTTACTAATTAAACAATTATATACACTAATGTAAGTACCAAGAATATGCCAGGAGTTGAAGGACAAAAATCGTTTACAAAAAAAAAACACAGTTTCCCTGAGAAAGCGCGCAGGCCAGCTTCACTATAAAAATGACCACAGCACAGTGAGTGGAAAGGCTGGAGCATCGCTGAGAATATGTGTGGGCACAGTCCTAGGGCATCAGAACATTTTTCATATGAAACAAAATCTTTTTTTTCTTTTTTACAAAATCTTAAAGGATGAACAGAAGCCCACCAAGAAAACAAATGGCTGAAGTACATTGAGGCAGAGAAAACAGCACACACCATAACCAAAGGAGAAGAGAACACCTGGGGAGACACGAGTTTAGGGTAGGAATTTTTTCCTTTGGTTAAATGTCAATTGGTGTCTCTTGTACCTGACCGTGGAACGGGTCTCAGCACTAGATACACAGCAGAGAAAGACTAGGCCCCTGCTCCTGAAGTTCACGCACTAGTAGAGAGACAGATACTGAACACATTGACAAAAATAACAAGCATCATTTCAGCTGCACTGTTATGGAAAATATAAAAGAAGGGAAAGTGCACTAGACAAAGACCAGGGAAGATCTGCTGTGGTTCTCAACCTTCCTAATACTGCAGCCCTTTAATATAGTTCCTGTGGGTCGTGACCCACAGGTTGAGAACTGCTGATTTAGGAGCTAATCTAGACCATAGGATCAGGGAAGGCTGCTCTGAAGTGGTGAATTCTAACTCAGAGCAGATGAGGATGAAGAGGTAGGACTGATAGGGTTGACTGGAAAAGGGCTGGAGAGCAAGGAGAACTACCCAGTTTGGAGCTTGAGCAAGTGAGCATGTGGTGATTTCACTTTCTACAATGACAGCAAGTAGGAAGACCATGGAGCAGGAGCAAGGTAAGAGATCTTAGAGGATACGGACAAGTTTAGACTTTATAGCTGTTACATAAACGGGACAATAGTTTGAAGCCAAGAATGACCTTTAGAGATGTGCCTTTCAAAAGACGATCCTAGTGTTGCTTAAAGGATTGATTGAATAGAATTGTTCAATAGGTGTAATTGTGATGTAAGGGTGCTGTACTCTATTTTCTGTTTTATCTATTCTGTTTTGTAGTGATGATGACCATCTCAATAAATTGACTTCAGGATCAGTTACTGGGTTGCTACCCATGGTTACTGGGTTGCTACCCATGGTTATTGGGTTGCTACCCATGGTTTGTTAGAATACAGTAGACACATGAAATGCTGAGAAATATTTTTCCTCTTGTTTCCTGGTATGGGGCACAATAGTTGGATGCTTTCCTTAGTTTTAACATAACTATGTATTTTTTTTGTTTTCAGACAGGGTCTCACTTTGACACCCTCAGTAGAGTGCCATGGCATCACAACTCACAGCAACATTAAATTCTTGAGTTTAAGTGATTCTCTTGCCTCAGCCTCCCGAGTAGTTGGGACTATAGGCACCCACCACGATGCCTGAATATTTTTAGGCATGAGGTCTTGCTCTGACTCAGGCTGGTCTCCTACTCATAAGCTCAGGCAATCCACCTGCCTTGACCTCCCAGAGTGCTAGGATTACAGGCATGAGCCACTGCACCCGGCCTCAACTACGTATTTTTGAAAACATTCTTTTGCAGTGAAGTAAATGGAAACTGATAACTTTAATTAAAGATACTATGACCCCCATTTTAATTACTTTACAGGTTAAAATAAAGAAGAGGCATTTTTCTAAAAAACTGGCTTCCTAGTGGTTATCTAGTTTAAAGCTTTATTACATCTAGCTTTCCTTTAAAAATAAAAGACCCAAAATGCCTAGTGGCACATATCAGTTGTGTGAGGATGCTGCAAATTAGCCACAGCTAGAGCTGAAATTTATCATAGAAATCTCTGGCTGAGAAGCTGATTAACAATCAGAGTTGCTATAACTGCGACTCCCACAGTTTTGCATCGGGTTCAGTTTTACGGGAAAGAAATTTCACCATAATCAAAGCTCTATTTTTAATCTGCTTATTTTGATCCTATACTTGTAATTGTAGCCTAATCATCTACAGCAAGCAAATAGAGAGAGCCCCATGGTGATAGCCATTTCTCTCTGAAATCACTCACCAATAAATGTGTTCTTGCCACAGAACATTAATATTTAATACAAAAACATTATTTAGCATAAACTTCTCCGACGACCTCCAAACTTTTCAGCACATCAGTAACTTTTGCTTCCTCTTAAATAGGAGCATTTCCATCCTCCCACAGAAGAGAGAAATCACCACCCCTCTGTAACACTCGGGCCACCAGGAGCTATTGCTCCATCCGCCGCCTGGTGGGTCCTCAGCTTTACAGCAGTGGCTGCATGTCCTGGGCCTCTTTAGCTCCCTTGCACAAACGACACACCATGGCCCATCAGCACTGGGAAGCCTTCTTTTCTAACAGTGGGGATCAAAGTTCCATCAGAATCGCCCAGATGGCTTATTAATCCAGATTACTGGGATCCAGGAGTTTCTGATTCAGGACTTTTTGTGGGGAAGAGTAGTAGAGATAGAGTTTCATTTTGTCCCCCTCGGTAGAGTGCTGTGGCATCACAGCTCACAGCAACCTCCAACTTCTGGGCTCAGGCGATTCTCTCGTCTCAGCCTCTCGAGCATCTGGGACTACAGGAGCCCACCACAACACCCAGCTATTTTTTTGTTGCAGTTTGAACCCACCACCCTTGATATATGGGGCCGGTGCCCTACCCACTGAGCCACAGGCACCTCCCCTGATTGAGGAGATTTAAGACGGGCCTGAGAACTAGTGTTTCTAACGAGTTCTCAGGTGTCCACAGAGAGCTCCAGCTCACGGAGGTCACCTCTTCAACCGCGTTAGGCTACCTCTCCTTTGTTATAATTGGCACTGAGCTGCACACTGTAAGTGTATAGTAAGTTATTTGCTGAATAAAACTAAAATAATTGTCAGTTGAGCCCATAAGACTACTGAGAACTTATTAAGCTATGAAAAAGAAAGAGTACTAATTTCCTTACTGGGCATCAATTAAGGAAATTTACTTGCCATATGAAGGGCAGAAACCTAAGCGCTGTGACCACCCATCTAACAATAATAATAAAATTGCGTGTTAACTTTTATCAAGAAAAAATAGAAAGGCTCTTGATTCCGAAATATCTCTTTCTGTTTTATGAAAGAAAGCTTAAGTATGCCTTTTTTAGGTTGTTGCATCCTATGAAATTTTATATGCATTCACTAGGTTTGGCATGCTGAGAAAACGTTTTCTCTGCACTAGATGGCAATGTAATCCTGAAATTTGAAACCTAAGCTGAGGAATCAAAGACTGGAATTTGATTTCCAGTCTTAAAGTAGACAGCTTTGATTTTATGCAAGCGCTCCATTCTTGCTTATTTTCCATATGTATAAATTGAAGCATTATAATTGATTTCAATTTAGAATTGCTCTCAGAATAAATGTGCAAATACAATGCTCCCTGATTGTTCATGAAAACCTATTGGAGAAGACACTTAATGAACAACTGACTCTGCCCTATTAGGTGAGCATCCATCCTGCCCTCACTAACCACCCAATTTGAGCTTTATAATTAAACAGGACCAAACCTAAGGTGAAGGGTGTGTGCTCTACAGGCGGATTGCTTAGTTCCCAAGTTCAGCTCCACCACGTTCTAGTTGGAAGCCATAGAGAGGTAATTAACCTCTCTGCCTCAGCTTCCTTCATTCCTTAAAAATGAATAACGAACACATCCAGCTTATAGGCACACAATAAGGATTGCACACAATCTTAAAATGGTACCTGGTATTCAATAAATTGTAGCTATGATTTTTTCTTGTAATAACTTGCTCTTCTGTATTTCCTTCTTTACTCAACCCCAGCCTGCTCCAATAAATGGTGGTTCATTTAGATCTCCTTAGAAAACAAAAATGTGGCTGTGCTGGATGCAAAAAACGAATCTAGACATATGCAAATGGACTGACTGCCTGATGGTGCAAAGAGGCCAATGCTATGGCACTGTGGTTTGAGAGACAGAAGGCTTTACTGCAAAACTGGCCATCATGAAGACGGGGGCAGGCTCAACTCTGTCTCTTTGACCCAGGGTCTGAGGTGAGTTAAAGGGCTCTGAGGTCAAGGAAAAGGATTCAGGAATATTTGCTTGGTAACATCTGGTTGGAGGGTTTCATATCGACCATGTACTGTAACATGGATGTTGAGGCAGATTTTCGCTCCAGATCCCGAAGGTCAGCAGGCCCCTGAGCCTGAAAGAGTTCCCATGTAGAGTTTCTAGTCATGTCTTGGTTTTCTTGGTTGAGAGGGAAGGAATCCAGGTGTTGTTAGAGGTCCAAGCTTTTTTCTACTTCACGGGCCTGGGCTGCATGACTTGCGATTTGGGGCTCTGTTACAGCTACAGAGCAAGTCAACAGAGCGGGCCCCATTTGGGCTGCACTCACGGTTACACGACTATTCCAAAACACCCACCTGTAGATAACAAGGTAAATCAAGGAAGGCCCCTCCTCCCTTCCAAACCCATATCTTTGCTTGCTAAACGTTTATGATTCTTCTTTCTATAAAACTGCCCTTAATAAGTCCTTGAAGCTCACCTCATCTTCAATAATACTTTCCTTTTCATATTGCGCTATGGTTTTTCAAAGATATTTCTCATCCTAATCTCATTTGGACCTCACAACAATCCAGGAAGATGGCAAGACTGTCCTATTTTCCTGGTAAAGAAACTTAGGTGAATAGACCTGCTTCAGCTCATGAGTCCTGAGTGACAAAAGAGGCAGCAAACTGTCCATTGACTGAGTCTCAAACAGATACAAAGAAAACCCAACTCCACTGAGCTGCTTACAAGACACCCTGTATCCACCATGACCAGTGCCTACAGTCCTTTTATGAATAGTAAGCAACTTTTGCAACTTTGTTTTGAATATATACACACATAAATATAATTGGTTTCTTCCCTTAGAAATTAGAATAGGTAAACATTATAGAAATGTAGAAAATTGAGAAAAGAAAATAATTACTTATAGTTTTACCACCCAGAGAAAACTCACTTATGAATGTTTTAGAATATTTTCTTCCAGTTCCTTTTCTGAGTACAAGCTATGGTCCTGCATGTCACAACTTCCTGACATGATTGTCACTTAAAGTGCTTACAGAATTCTGTGCTTTCACAGAATTCGAATGTCATCGTGAGCCCGTATAAAATAGACGACAAAGCCCAGGTATGAGAATTTTGCCTTGAAGTCAAGATGACAGCTTTTAATTCTAACTGATGTAACCTCAAAAGAGAAAATAACTATAGAGAAAGAGACATGAACAAGGAAAGATTCTTCCAGCAGGTCTTGGTTGTCAGAAGATGTGCTTTTTCTCACCCAAAGCCATGCAGGGCTGTAAACTCACAGCCAGCCGCCTTAACCCCAGAGCCTCAGAGGCATATGTAGACATTCCTGTGGCACCACAGGCCAACCTTCATCCCAAATGCCTCTGAAACCACAACTAACGCCAGGAATGGCAGCATCACTTGGGCAGGTGAAAAAGAGCCTTTGTTTTTAAAGACTGACCTTAGAGCCACTACAAGCTGAAGAGGCTGTAGCATTAGCACATGCATAGTGACTCGAGGGGGTGGTCAGCCCACGGGTGGACCAGTAGGAGAAAAAAGATGGGCAGGGAGTACCGGGATGGGGACCAAGGAAGGGCGGGATGGAGATCAGTCTTTTCCCGGTCTATCCTGGTCAAGGGTTTCCCCAGGACTTTCAGTAGTTTTTCTAGAAGTTTAGTATAAAGAAGAAATAGATGTAACACCTCCACTATGTCAGGAACTGTGCTACATTTTTTAAAAAGACATTATACCCTTTAATCTACACAAGTTATTATTATTATTATTATTGCAATTTTACAGGTGAGAGAAGTGAGACTCAAAGGTTAAATAACTTCTTATGGGAACCAAATGTTAGGCCGAAACCAAACGTGGGTTTCCCTGACACCAAAACTGACGTTCTTTCTACAATGTGTCATTTTCTGAGTATGAACACTCACACACAGACACAGATACACAGACACACAGAGACATACACACAGACACACAGACACACACAGATAGACACAGAAACACACAGACATACACACAGACACATAGAGACACACAGAGACACAGAAACACACAGACACACACACACAAATACACACAGAGACACACACAGGGACACACAGATACACAGAAACACACACACACACAGAGACACACACGCACTTTAGTAGGGTCTTCATTTCACTGTGTATCAATTGTTCACTATTATTTTCTTTTCTTCATTAACTGTCAAGTTAAGGAACTTCAAGAGCTCATGAGATTTGCCCCGTGTACTGGTCACCAGTTTGGTGCCCTAACTGAGCCAGCTATGTGGACGGGTGACTGGTGCCTCGCTAAATACTACAAAAAAAGAGTGTAACGATCTCTCATGAAAATGCCACATGAACAGTGATTATTCCTGTTGCAGTGTCCCAGCCCTTATAATAAATTCTTTATTATTGACTCAATTTATAATGGTATTTGTTCAATTTTTACGTATTTGTGGTATTTTTCTCTATTTTCCTGTGATTCCATCCATATCAATCAAAATTTGTCTCAGACTCTAAACTCCTACAGATTAGGGTCCTTGATTATAATGTCTCCCATACCCCACACTGCATTTAATCCTTCCTGCAATCATCTTATATATTTCTAGGCAATCAAAACTTCAACCGACACTATATTTAAAATGCAGTGCTGGCTGCTACGGAGATTTTCAGAGCCAGATGCTGCCTTCTCTGTCCTTAAAAAAGGGATAGACCACACCCCACACCACACACCAAAAAACTGGGACCCACACTTAGAATGGCCTGAAAGAACCATTCAAAAGAAAGTAAGTAGAACCGTAAACAAAAATGTCCTAGGGACAGAAAGGCAAAAGCGACTAATACTCTCTAGAACAATTCAAAAGCATTTCACAGAGAAAGTGAACTTTTAACTTGACCCTGAGGGATGACTCATATTCTACAGTCAGAGAAAGGCAGAAAGGGTTACTAGGTAGTTGGAACAATATGAACAAAGACTCAGAGGCGTGAAAATGCATGAAGTATAATTATGTTTAAGGCATGACTCAGCTTTCTGAAAGTAGTATTTGTGTGTCATTGTTAACCCAAAGGTTGAGAAAATTAATATTATGAAACTATCCTTGGTAAATAAGTAAATCATGAGTTTAACAATGTTTTAACTTTCTTATTTATATTAGTCTACCTTTTCCATCAATATGTGGTCACTAAAAATGAAATCAATAGTCCATTTGCTGCAATGGGAAATTTGGACATAAGGACGTCAATTATAGAATGACACAGCTCCAGGACAACCTTTTTCTTGCCCACAAGGAGTCTCAGTTTGGAGACTCCATCAGAACAAAAGGAATGCTAAGTGCCCTGATGGCAGCACCAAGGAAAAAGAGCAAGATATCTTCACTAGAACACAAAAAGCTACTTGCTACCACTTAAATTACAATGGTTTTTCCATTAATATCAGTAATAAGTTACTAAGCTTGCCTCAAGTTGGGTGCTAGGCAGGGGTAGTAGCAGAAACAGCAATGCCTTCATTTTGCTGGGGTGGGGAAGAACTGGTGGGTAGACAAAGTATACGTTCTTTAAAAAAATAAAGATCCGCAAAACACGATTGTAAGAGGGTCTTTTCCTAACAAATGCAACCAGTGTAACATGGTTTCTTGTACCCTCAATGAATCCCCAACAATAAAAAAAATAAAATAAAATAAATAAAAAAATAAAGATCCAAGAGAATCCTGGTACATACTAAGTGATGGTTTCAGGCTGCAAGAACAGAAGCACAGAGCCAACAGTGGGAGATGTTTACGTGCAGGGAAAAGATTTGAAATTGAAGTTGCTCTGAACAGTGAAATGAGCTCTCAAGTGGAGCTGAAAATGGAGACAGGGAAAAATGCGGCGTGTAGCTGGAACAACTCAAACGGAAATCAGCATGCCCAGGGTGGATTTCCTGAAAACTCTTCAGTCAAGTAGAACAAAATAGCAAAGAAGCAATAAAAGAATAAATGACCTAGAATTACTGGCCTCATCAAGCACAACTTCCTGCACAGGGCTGGTTTCGGAAGCAGATGGAGAGAAAGTACAGCCCCACATGACTTTCCTCGCTGTAGCTGATCTTTTAAGCTTTGTTACCTGACAGGACACTGTTGAATGTGTAAAATGTTATTATAAAAATCGTGTAAGTAACCAGTGGAAATCTGTCCCCTGGTACAATATTGGGAAATGTCATTTGGCTACAGATTTGTACCATAATAAAGTTGCCCACAAATACATGCTATAAACACAGAAGGCAAGAAATAAAGGATTTTGATGTTATATCGAGAGGCTAAATGATAAATGGTTGCTATGCTATTGTGAATAATTAAAAAAAAAACCAGTAAGTTATAAATAACTATTTAAAGGGGTTGGGTTATAAATAACTATTAAAAGACTATTTTTTAAAACCTGAGAGGTTAAACAAAGCCTCAGGGCTTTACAGGATTGCCTATAGAGTACACTATGTTCATGCCTATTACTCTGTGTCCAGAGTTGACGCTGGCTGAAAATTCTGCTGTCATTTGTACAGTTGCAATTCGTGTGTTGCCTTTAAAAAAATAAACACTTTCTGCCAAACTCAAATGAGAAATAGTGAAACCAATTTTAATTTAAGACTTGTCTCTTCATGTACTAGATCATCTAAAAAATTACTCATCTCTTTATCATGCTGCATGGCTAAGGCTTCCAAATCCTTCTCAAGCAAGCCCCACCTCTTCCACAAAGTTCCCGTGTGATCACTCCTTGGTATGAGATGACCAGCATGGAGATGTTCTCCATTCTGATCACTCCCCGGAAAAACCATTTACACGAAATGACGCTACATTAAATTTCATGGTCAAAGGAGCATAAAGAAAGCAGGGGCATCTAAAGTCAGAAAACTTGGACTGGAGCCCTTGTTGCATCGACGTGTGTCTGTCCATTCATCTCATGGCAGCACCAAGCCTGTTTCCTTTTGTAGCAAATTCGGACTTCCCTGAGAGGCCCACTGTGTGACTCAAAGAGTTCATCCACGTGGGAGAACTTTGCAAAACATAAAGTACTCTACAAAGCTAATTATTATTTCAGAAATATTTGGGGAACACCTATTGCATCCATGGCATAGGTTTGCACACTCCATGGTAATCAAAACTGAAGAAGGCAAATCCAACTCTCAGGGACCTTTGACCTGGTGTGAGGCCCCACTCTGTGAGGCTGAGGCTAGTGGAGTTTGAGCTCAGGAGTTCAAGACCAGTCTGAGCAAGAGTAAGACACTGTCTCTTAAAAATGGAAAAACTAGCCAGGCATTGTGGTGGGTATCTGTAGTCCCAGTTACTTAGGAGGCTGAGGCAAGATTGCTCAAACCCGAGTTTGAGGGTACTGTGAGCTATGATGATGCCATGGCACTCTACCCAGAGCAACAGAGTGAGACTGTCTCAAAAACAAAACAAAACAAAAGGACCTTAAAATACAGTAGAGGAGTATAGACCTGGACCTAAATCATCAAAACACAGGATAGTAAACAGCAGTATCTCCAGGACTTCAACTCAGTTTGACAAACATTCATGAAGCCGGATCTTGAGATTCAAAGTTAAACACAATAGGGCACTGTCACCTGTCCCGTAGGAAGACAGATACATACTACAGAGGCATACAAAGCAGGGAATGCTGACACTGTAAAAAAAAAAAAATCAGTTAGGTCCTAGTATAGAAACACATAGAAGGGCTTTGACCTAAATATTCAATGGTGAAGTTTGATGGGAGGTGTCAGAGCTTAGAATCTGTTTCCAAAGATTAGGTTTTTTCTTCCAGACAAGATGAAAATGACCAGATCTGGTACAGAATTGACTGGCTCAGTGGGGCTGGGAAGAAGTGAAGAGATTCAACTGAGCTGGGAAAACATCTCAGTGAGAAATTAATGCTAGTTAATAACTTCTGCAAGGCCACGGAAGAAACCAAATTGCAATGGAGGAGAAAAGAGTAGTGTCAGCAGAGGTCCGGGAGTAGGGAATGGGGAAAGCTAAGTTAGTGGGTAGAGGAGGGCAGGATTCTTGGGGGGGAGAAGGGGGTTAAATAATAATTTCAAAATAACTAACACTTGTATGGGATTCACTACCTGCTAAGTATTGTTCTAAGCATGTTACCTAGATTAGCTCATTTATTGTGCAACAATCCTGAGAGGTCGGTGCCATTTTCCCCACTGCGGTGATGCTGAAACTGACACGTCGCAGAGATGACCATACCTGGGCGCTGGGAAAAAGGAGCCAGCGCAGAGAGAGAGAGTGGAGAGGAAGGGGCCATTAGACCCGAGACTAGGAAGAACTCCGGAACGAGGGGGTTTATCATTTCCCTTTCTGTGCTTTCTTTGACTCCGAACTTCTGTCCACAATAGGCATTATCACTTTTATAATCAGGATAATTAAACAATGCAAAAATAAGAGGTCACGTAAATGACTTATATTGCTTTTTAGATTATTCCATGTTTCTTCTAAGTAAAAATAAGCTTTCTATTGAGAGAGTTAGCTCTGAGAGTGGGAATGGTACCTCATTTCTCCTTTCCTCCATCAACTAGTACCTTTTTTGTGTGTATGTATTTTTTTTTATGGAAATCTGACCATGAATGTGTGTGTGTGTATTTTAAAGGGAACAGTATCTCAGCAAAAACAAAACCGTTGTCAACATTGCCCTAAATCAGCTTTCAGTATAATACTGCCCTATTTACTGCTCTTGAGTGCTTTCACGATCTGTTTTGAATTCTCATTCCTTCCTTCCCCACACCCCTCCATTATTCCACTTCCCATCACCACTACTCTCAGACCTTAGAAAATGAGGAAAGACTGCTGGGTCCAGCCAGCTGGCAGATTTGTTCTGTTATTGGCTCTTACTGCCCCGTATTGGGGATTCACAAGACTTGGGTATCCACATAATGAGTTGAGCATACTGTCATTTGTTTACTTGTCATTGTCATAGGCTTAGGTAAGTTGTAAATTATTTATTTATTTATTTTACTTTGCAGTTTTGGGCTGGGGCCAGGTTTGAACCCGCCACCTCCAGTATATAGGGCCGTTGCCCTACTCCTTGAGCCACAGGCGCCACCCCATGAGTTGTAAATTAAATTGCAACTTTTTAAATATAGTCTTTAGCTAAACTTTAGCTTTCCCTCAAGGTATTGGTTATTGAAATTGGTTGTTTGCTGTTTATTCAGGAGAGGAGAAAGCAGCAATGACTTTTTATATTATTATCTTCTATGTTTTGATATGCTGTCCTTTCCCCTTCTTCCTTCTTAACAAACCCATGCCCAGGTTCATGTTTCCCCTTACTGCTGCGGGAATTATGCTTCCTAGGTCCCTCATCACGGTAAGTTAAAAATTCAAGGAAGGAAGCCTATGAGAAGAAGCACAACCTCCCAAGTTCTAATGTGGGTCCAAGCAGGGCTTTTTCTGGGAAAAATCATTAGGGAAAAAATAGAGGTAAGCATCTTGCCTGTCTGTATATGGCCCTCGGATGAACCTACACTTACCACACCCACAAAAGAGGAAGATGTAAGCACACACATACTTCGCACTAGAAGTGCTGGTGAAAGGGCTCCTGGGAAAATGAAAAGAGACCCTTCAAATAGAAAGTAGGCTCTATTCTCAATTATTGTGAAGCTTCCACAGACTGCCTGATATTCTGCAACTATCTGGCCTTTGAATTTTTTGATCCATATAGCTATTTAGAAAGAGCATATTGGGAGGCTGCGGCAGGAGGATTGCTTCAGATCAGGAGTTTGAGACCAGCCTGAACAAGAACAAGATCCCATCTCTAAAAACAATAGAAAAAAATAGCTGGTGAAGTGGGAGGCACCTGTAGTCCCAGCTAATTGGGAGGCTGAGGCAGGAAGGTCACTTGAGCCCAGGAGTCTGAGGTTGCAGTGAGCTGGGATGATATCACTGCACTCTAGCTGGGGTAACAAAGCGAGACCTGTCTCAAGAAAAAAGAAAAATGAGAATCGCCTGGGGATCTTTTATAATTCAAACTCTTGGCTCCATCCATAGAGATTCAGATTTAATTGATCTGGGATGGACACCTAGACATTAGGATTTTTTAAATGCCTCCCCCCCACCTCCATCCTTTACCAGTGAGTCTAAGGTTTAGTCAGTCATGTTGGGAACCACTGGAATATGGTCAATCAAAAAAAACCTAAAAATTTTGTGAGTGATTGAATATATGGTATGTCTTTGGTTTTTGGAATGAATTTTACATCTCACTTTTTAATTAAGATAAGAATTACATCTGAGGTTAAAATAGAGTCAAAGCTATTCACCAAATTATGTCTCCCTTTCTACAAACAGGCACATAAACATTAACTAAAACGGCACTTCCAGGGCTGCTCAAGGGACTTACCAAGCAATCTGACCTAGTTATCTTCACACCAGCTATATGTAGCATCACTAAACTTGCTAATGAGGTAGCAAAGTAGTTTGGGAGGAAAAATTATCTTTACATGCTAATGAGACTCTGAGCCAAGAAAGCAAAAGAAGCATATTATTGCTGAGAGTAATTAGGATAAGACTTACTTTTTTAAAAAGTCATCTAGGCAAAGAGGTTATGTAATTCTAGCCTTGAAGACCAGGATATATAAGGAGCTTTGGGATACAGAAAGCCACTCCGGACTTTATTTCCTGGTTTCCAAGTATGGGATAGATCATTGTTCAGTAGGTCAAAGTACAGAATATTCATAGTTAAAATAACAACACTTTTCAGCCCTCAGTTACGAATAGAAACTGAAGAATCACCATCCCAATTCAGAGGCCACAAACTAAGATAAATCATGCTTCAAGGTGTTAGTTATACGCTATCTGCAGCAAGGATCTCTATTTAGTTCCTTGGCTTTGTTTACAGCTACATTTCATTCATGGTTGGTTCATTTTCAAGGTGGGCAGCTGGATTAAGGCCCTGTCCTCCAGTGGCAAGCGCTTCTTTCCTGCCATGTACAGAGGCAGTGAAATGCAATTCTCATGTCACTCAGTCTGAGTGGTCTCCATCTTGTAAAACCTGTAGGATTAGGTTCATGCATGTTGTCTTTGTACAAATTTGCATTTCATCCTCAACAATATATAAACAAGGTCTCGAGAGTGACCTACTCTTCCCAGTTTGCCTGCCTGATGCCTTCTCAGTTTGAGCACCTGAACGTCCACATCCCTCAAATGCCCTCTACCCCTGTCCTAGACAAATCAAGACAGATGTTACCCTAAAAACAGCCAGAATCAGAATAAAGTCTGGAGTAGACTTTGCTGCTAACGAATGTGCAAGGTTAACTGCACGTATAATATTGTCCCAGTATTTTAATATAAAGAAACTGAGGCTCAGTAAATTAAGCGACCTGCCTGAGATCACACTGGTAGTAAGTGTTCCAGTTGAGATTCAAGCCCAGGTCTGTTTGGCTTCAAAGGCTGTGTTCATTCCATTTCTCTCTCTGCCTCTTGTACTGAGAACTCCATCAAGCATAAGAAATTTTAATAAAAGCTACACAGAGGAGATGTGATAAGAGCTAATGTAAAAAAAGGGTAATAAAACATAGAATGAAATAACAAAATGTCAGAGTCTGTGTGAATTTAACAAAATATGGGGCAGAAATAAGACAACCAGCAACTAATTGATGGATTGCAAATTACCCAAAGTCAAATTCATAAGATTCTTTATAACATCCTTTCAAGTATTTGAATAAAACACCACCTTAGGTAAAAAGAATTTGCTATTTACTTGAATGAAATATTTTCTTCCTAATTATTTCTCCTCAGAATGAGTAAGAATATCTAGTGTAAATATGATTTGTTGCCTCAATTCTGGTCCTTTGATTTATCCCCTATAAAGCAAAATAGGGTCATGAAGCTGCTATTTAAGAATTGTCTAATAGGTACAAAAACTGTTGATTTATCATTTAAATTCTAACTATGCAGATTTGTGCTTAGCAAACATTTAAATCTGGGTTAAGTTGGTCCCTATTTCTGCACGAACATAATTTCAAGGATATTGCCAAAGAAATTCGTGTCCACTGCTTCTTAGCTGACATCTTTTTCATGTTTCTAACGTCTCCCAAATCATCAATCCCATTAACTGCTGTCTTCCCTGGGCCCTTGCAAACGTGCACTCCAGAGATTTCCTCCGGTAGCTACACATTGAGAGAAGGAGTTGAGTCCATCAGAGTTAATGGTAGCCAGTCTTGACGTGTGACAGCTAATGGCAGGGTGTCCATATGAATCTCTCAGCAACAGCAGAGAGGCAGATTTTTTCGTGCTGACCTTTAATTGACTTTAAAAAAAAAATGTGCTCTTCCTTCGCCCCATTTTAAGGCTGTTTCGCAACTTCTTAAAAATTTTAACTACTCAGGTGGGCAGACTCCAGATTTACAAATGGCAGAATCAACAACCAGCTCTAAAATCATCGAGGCTCAATTACACCCAAAGTGTCTAATATTGTGACTTACCAAATAAATACTGCTGAAATCTTCTGGAAATGTTCAATAAAATATCTTTAGGATACCATTTTCTTCTAGCCTTAGGATATATATCTTTTCTCAGAGAAGATCTAAACAGGGCGCATTTCAGAGTTTTCTATGAAGGTCTTTTTCTGAGGAAAGCCGGCATGGCCTCTACGCTGGTATGGGAATGAGGTACCGCTGAAATGTTGCACCCATCAAAACTGACAAGCACTCCTTGGCAGCTTTTACCAACAACCCATGACAGACCATAAGGAATAGAATTTAGCCTCCCTGGATTAAATACTCTCTAAAACAATGGTCCACAAACTCTTTGGCCCAGGGACTGGTTTCATAGAAGACAATTTTTCCATGGTTGTGGGGAGTGGGAAGGGATGGTTTAGGGATAATTTGAGTGCATTACATTTACCTCAGATCAACAGGCATTAGATTCTCATAAGGAGTGGCCAGCTCCTAACAGGTCCGTGGAGTTGGGGAATCACAACCCTAAAAGATACACAAGGTTTGCTGTTAACAAGAATGACTTCCTGTGAATTTGATCCATAACTGAATAGACCCTCACAGAGTTTTACACTCATATTTGTGGGCATGAGCAGTTAGGGGAATTTTCAACTGGCTGAAGAAGAATATAAAAGAATCAAGAGTGGGGGAGGTTGAGTTCCTTTTGCTTTAAATTAGGTACTATATACATATTTGGCATAATCTAATAGTGTTACCAGATTTTTTTTTTTTTTGCAGTTTTTGGCCGGGGCTGGGTTTGAACTTGCCACCTCCAGCATATGGGGCTGGCGCCCTACTCCTTTGAGCCACAGGCACCACCCATGTTACCAGATTTTTTAAAAATCCTTATAACTGCTTCATCTACACTATCAGAGGAGAACAATGACAAGACAAGCCTGCAAGAAAACCAACTTTTATAATTGCAATACCTATAAGCTCCCAAAAATCTTGTGGTTGTATTGTATTTTTTTATTTGGCCAGTGAGTATACAGATGTATTCCTTCTTCGGATTCCTTCTTCATCCTCAGGGGGGAAGCTTTGGTTTACTCTGGGAATTCATGAAGAATGTATGAATATTCTGAATAGTGACAAAAATTAAACTACACAAACAGAAAAAAAGCTAATTATTCTGCACAAAAACTCAATTCTAAGAGTAAAAGGTTAGGTACTAGTTCTAAATATAAATTTAGTACACCCCAACACATATGTGTAATTATAAATTATAGGTCATGTTCCCTGCTTACCTATGCTCTTTACTACGTCAATCATTTTACATCAGGAAAACAAGATTGGGCACAAATGGGCATGTTAATTGCACAAGCCAGTAGGGTTATACTATGTTTCTATAGTATAAATGAAATTACAATGCTTACTAATTAAAACTACTGATTAAAATTAAAACTACTACTTTGTGTATTTTTTAAAAGCTCACCTTTTTACACAGGAATCTGAGAGTACAGAGAACAGAAATAACTACCGAGCTAGTTGTTTAGTGGAGAAGTTGGTTTTTACAGTTTTCCTTTTCTTAGGAACTCATAAGCAATTTTTTTTTTTAAGAAACTAAAAAATCATAGTTGCTTGGGCTAGGGTAGACTTGGGGTGGGGAAGGATAAACTGGAAGAATCCAATATGAAGTGCTTTGAGATTTTCACCAATGGTAAAAACAAGTTGAAATTAGGTAAAAAAGAAAAAGGAAGGAAGGAAGGAAGGGAGGGAGGGAGGGAGGAAATAAGGGAGGGAGGGAGGGAGGGAGGGAATGAGGGAGGGAGGGAGGGAGGGAAGGAAAGAAAGAAAGAAATTAGGTTGAAAGAGTCTCAAAATACCTTATTATATGTTAGCAGCAAACTGTAAGTCAGATTCATTGCATTCCTCTGAGAGAGGGAAAAACAGGAAATAATTTTGGAATCTAATATTTCTTTTCTATTATATACTTAGAGAGTCTTGACTTCGTAATTAAAATTGTTACCTTTCTCAGTTATCGTGTAAATATCTTCTCCAGGTCCTGAATATTAGCGTTTCATAACAATCTCCTAGGAGAAGCTTGTCAGATACAACATTGTCACACCCAGGCAAGGCAAGTCACATAACATGCATTAAATGGCAACTCACAGCAGACAACAGTGAGGAAGAATTGAAAAGCTCAAACCCATTTCAAAGCAGGGGTCAGCATTCACGTGAGGGTATGTGGTCTACTAATGATATAAATTAAGCCATCTAAACAGATTGACAAAATGATTATATAGTGCTGTTATGTGTACAAACACAATAAAAATGACTAAAACCTGCCACTATTACTAAGTTCAAAATCTAGGGCAAGCTGACACATATGTGCAATTCATATTATAAATCTTTACTCCTTAAACTAGAGATATGAGGAAACAGGGTCAAGGGCCCTACTTATCTCAGTACCCTCCTACAGTGGAGGGAACTTGAGGAAACCGAAGCCCAGTTTTTGTTGGCACTTTAGGTCTTAATGTTCATTATCTTTTAAAACTACTTCAGGGTTAAGGCCGGGCACAGTGGCTCACGCCTATAATCCTAGCCCTAAGGGAAACATAGAAGGGTGGATTGCTTGAGCTCAAGAGGCCAAGACTAGCCTGAGCAAGAGCGAGATCTCATCTCTAAAAATAGCTGAGCGTTGTGACAGGCACCTTCCCAGCTACTTGGAAGGCAGAGGCAAGAGGATTGCTTGAGCCAAAGAGTTTGAGTTTGCTGTGAGCTGTGATACCACAGCACTCTACCAAGGGCAGCAAAGTGAGACTCTGTCTCAGAAAAAAAAAAGAAAAAAATACTTCAATGGTTGAGGTAATGAAGATCAAGCTCATCTCCAAGCTATACTGACTGTTAAGATGTGTGAATGAGCAGAGTTGACCCCACCTGCAAGCTAATGTAATAGCTGGCGTGGATGGGCGTTCCTTGCTCTGTAACCTGGCCTTGCCCAACAAGACTTCAGAGTAACCTCTGATGCCTCTGATGCAAACCTCTGGCACTTGGAGGCATGCCATAGGGGGTCTCTCTTTTCTTTAGGAAAAAGTCAGAACTGTTTGGGGCTAACGTGCATTGGGAAAGGAGACTGCGAGCGGTGAGAAATGTTACTTGTTGACAAAGCATTGTAATACTTTCGAATAAAAACCCTGCAGGAGCTGGGGGGCCTGCTCTCTGCGGTGTGACAGTGAGCCCCTCTCCTTGCAGCTTGTACTGATCATCCCTGTCCTGTGGTCCGTTTCTTCAGAGAAACACCAATAGCCAGTATACCATACGTTCATAGAGCCTGGCCAAAAACACAAGATTCCTAGGTCAGAAACAAATGATTGTGCATTATTCATAAAAACAGCTGTAGCCAGAGTATATAAGCATTTGTGCAGGTCCCACAGGGTAAAGTGAGGAAGACCAAGAAGTAACGCATGCTGTACATTAGTAGGGCATGTTGCAGGAGACTTGAGGGGACCCAAATCTTGTATAAAAAACATTAAACCTGATGGACCTTGGCAAGGAGGCATATTTATTATACTGGAAAGTAATGAAATTTGATTTTGCTCCACATAAAGACACTTATCATTATCTTCCAAGACTCTTTACTGTACAGACATCCTTGAACAGATAATCTGGAAGAAAAGACTATGAGTACCTCTGCTCATTAAATGTGCAGAAACTTAAATGACCCATGGAGAACTGCCTCCCAGTTTGCCAGGGAAAACTCCACATTGATACGTGTGGCTCATGGTTCTTTCTTCAAAGCTATCCAATAGAAGCTTAGGATAGCACATACTCTCCTCCTCAGAAACTCCACCTTCACCTCCCTAGACCCAAATTTCCCCTATTTTTTCCTTCTTGCTCCCCAGTGGCTTCCCCATATTGACTCTACTAGACCGTCTCTTCAGTCTTATTTTCGCTCTAGTTCCTGAGCCACTTGCTCCCAGCCCCAGATCTTAGCTTCACCTCTGATCCAGGTGTCCAGCTCATACCCTCTGGCAAGATGGTCCCATAGGTAACCCTCCAGTAACAACTGCCTCACCTACCCAGTACTGGCTGAGGGTACTATCAGGGCCCTGATAGACAGCCTTCTCCCCTTAGAGAGCACATATTAGCCGAAACTTACAATGTCTGGAACTAACACAGCACAACCTATAGGTCAATGGAAAATCTTGACAGAAAACTGGGATTGGGTTCAGCCTGCTCTGTCTTATTTTTATACGAGGCATCTGGGGCGAAGGGGAACTCATTCTGTGCATATGCAATGTTAGTTAATGCTCTTTGGAAAGTCTTCAGTCTATAAAGCCAATGTGTTCCATAAAAACAGGTCTCCATTGGAAATGCATCCAAATAATTCTAAAATTGTCATTTGAACACCTTCATAAACTAGAATGAACCCAACAGATGCAGATATCCAGAAAGTCAGAATTTAAGTAATAAGAACCATTTTGTTCTTTTGTTTAATTAGTTTAAAGTCAAGAAATGAAGATTACAGAAACCAAGTTAGATACACAGATGCTCCTCCACTTTCAGTGGGGTTACATCCTGATAAACCCATCACAAGTCAAAAATACCATTATGTCACAAATGTGTTTAATACACCTAACCCACCAAACATTATTGCTTAGCCTAACCTGTGTTAAACATGCTCCTAACACTTACACTAGCCTAAAATTGGGCAAAATCATACAACCCAAAGCCTATTGTATAATAAAGTTGTGACTATCTCATGTAAGTGTTGAATACTAAAGGTGAAAAACAGAATAGTTGTATGGATACTAAGCGTATAGTTTCTGCTCAATGCAGATCACGTTCACACCATCATAAAGCTGAAAAACTAGGTTGAAGCCAGGGACCATCTGTACATGGGAATAGAAAGGTACCCAATGTAAGAAAAGTCATTCTTGATTATTTTGTTCTTGAAAGAAGATTAAAATAGAGTAATATATACCCTTCAAAATAGCAAGATTATGTTTCAAATGACTACGTGATATTAAGAATACAATATGGAGGAAAGGGTTTGGTTATTCTCCTTAGCAAAGAAACCTATATTTATTTTTAAAATTCCAATTTTTAGAGTAGATTTGTAATACTCTCTTTTCTCTTGAAGATATTCTAACCACTTGATACCAAATGAAAAGTTATTAGGAATTCTATAGCACATGAAAACGGAGGCATAGTTTTAAAATAAGGAAATCCCTAGAATTTAGGAACATGATGAGAAAATTTTCCACTTCAGAATTTATGATAAGAAAAACAAAATTAATGAGATGAGCTATCAGTAAAATAAGTTCATCCCAAGTGATTATTAGTTCATGTGTTGCAAAAAAAAAGGGTAAGTATTTTCTAAATTTCTTCTTGGAATTCATGTTATTTCATTAACATTTAATCAGGAAAACATTAATATAAAATACTTAGAGCAAGCCTGTTCCATGCAACTTTCTGTAACAATAGAAGTGTGCGGTAACCTGTACTTTTCAGCGTGAGCATTGAATTGACCACTTGAATTGACCTCAGTTAGTGCCTGAGGTTCTGAACATTTTTAATTAAAAATGTCAATTAATTTACATTTAAATTGTGATATATGGCTAGTGGCTACCATTTTATAGCTTAATGCTCAAAGAACTGGGGTCAAACTGATGAGGTTCACACTCTGCTTTCACTACGTATTCTCTTATTCTTCTCTGTTGTTGGGTTGATGTCAAGAGTCTATGTGTTATGATCATTTGCTAAATAAATCTGATCAACTATTATTATTGTATCCCAGTTACACAATCTACCAGCCACACGGGCAAATTGCTTCACCTCACAGACCCAGTTTCATCTACTAATTATACTAATTTATACAATGGCTGTGAGAATTAAGTGAAATAATGTGTTAAATGGCTTAGCACATACCCATCAAGTAGAACTCCAGACATGTTCTGTTATTATTAAACTGTTAGAACAATTGAACAATAACCAGGGCTAACTGGTAGGAAATACTGGGGGAAATAGGGTGAGGTTGTGATAATTTACACTAGTTGAGCCTATAATATTAAGTCAAACCAATTTGTTTGCCAGCAGAATTTAAAACTTTTTAAACCCAGAGTGATTCCACCAAGATTTATGGAGCACGTGGGATTCATCTTAACACAGTCTGCTAACATTTCTTTTTCTCAGCAGCAGGCTTATTAGCCAAAAAACAAGCAAGCAAACACACTTTATAAATACCTATTCACCTAGTCTTTTTTAGTAGGGTGTTACTCTCTCCTTATTTTCAGTACCTGGTAGCAGAGGAAAGTTACATAAAACAAATATATCACTGTAGGAAATTTTGTTTCCAATTATTTCAGGATGTGCAGAGGCTATCAATGACAGATTCAGCTCTAAAATCATATTTATAGCCCCAGTTTTGCACATTTCAAAAGATGTCTTAATGTGAAATTCAAATAAACTGGTAACTCCCACATACATATTAACTACTTTTCTATTTTTATCTTGAATGCAGTCCCAAAAGATAAAACATCTAGATTCTAAGAGCTTGGAGAATTCTTTTTTTAACATGTAGGAAAAAATGCTCCTGCAAATTTTCAGAAATTCCTGAAGTCTGGGAAGTCTGAATTGGACGGCTGTTAGTTGCGGCTTAAAACGGTTTTATTTTATAAATGGACCTAGTGTGCCCTTCTTGTCATTTTTCTGGCATCTCAATAGCACACAAGGAAAGTTCTTGTTTTTCCAGCAATGTCTGCTTAGTAAAGTCTAAGTAGGTCAGGGCAAGAAGCAAAAAGCTTTTCTTTTCAGTGAGAAATTAAAAACTCAGAACTTCATTTATATTTAAAGCGGCTTTCACTTGCCAGTTGTTGAACAGCAAAGAAGTAGCAGAACCCCTTGCTCCCAGATGTCTGCTCACAGATCCTGAAGAGGAAACAAACCATCGGCCTGCAAACTGCAAATTTTCTGGGATATTTTGTTCTAAATTGCCCAGGCGATAGCGAAGACATGGCCAAGTATCGTCATATTCCACCATGGCCGCTAATGAGCAGTTAGTTCTAATTAATAGTCCACCTATGGCAGAGAAGGTAACGTGGCTTTGTGCAATGTTCAAGTGCAGATTGGAGTAAGTGCAGTGCGTTTGAAAAAGAGAGAAGGAAGGAACTGGTAGGAGGATTGGAATCAGATGTAGAGAAAACAGGAAGACGATCCAGATCTGATTTTCCCAAATCCTCACAAATTAGAGCGTGTCCCTAAAGACGCCCCACATAGGAAAAACAGTAAATTATAGCCAAATATACCTTCATTTACAAAATACTCATTACAAAATTTTATGAAATGTTTACATAATATTATCTATGTGTTGGCCACCTCTTTATAAAATTTTGTAATGAACATCGTGTATATATAGGTACGTTTAGCTATGATTTCCCATTTTCCCCATGGCAGGGATATCCTATAGCATCTAGAACTGTCGAGAGGGTACAGATTACATTTGTGCTGTGCCCTTTTGCAAGGGATAATGCTTCTGCTGATCTGAACTTTCAATTAAAGCCAGTATCCAATAATAAAGATTTTAATAGTGACATTTAAACCCTTTATTATGCTAACGCATACAACGCAGATGGTAATTGGGATCTCCCGCTTCCTTTGACTTCTAGATAAAATTTCCTGGGTTTGGGCAAGTCCAAAGCTTATCTGAGGACTTAGCTGATTTCCACATCCACAAATGTCTTTACCTTACCAGGCATCCATTTTAACCCAAAACAAACATTTTATCAATTTCTCCTACCCCGTCCCCCCCACAAAAAAAATTCATTCAAAGAGAACATTCATGTGATTTGTAGAACTGACTGAAGTTTCATTGGCAAGGGTACTTGTGAGAAAAGGCCAGCTCTCACCTCATTCCTCTTTTTTTTACAAAAAAGATAAGTTTACTAAAACTTTGAAGTTATTCAACAATTTGTTAAAATCAGAAATAAATCTATTGACACAAAAAAAGTCCCAGAAATTAGATTCAAAGGATTTAGGTTTCAAAGAATTAGATTTCAAAGAATTCCTTTTCAAAGGTTTTTATATTACATTCTTTGTTCAAATGGGACTTAGACTGATTTGGGGGATCATTTTGCCCCTGAAACAAACAACTTAAAACACCTGCTTTTACCTGCCTGTGCTCTTAAGGCATCTCTGGCCCTTGCCATCAAGCAAAGTGGGTCTGTGGGAGCAAGGTGACCCAGGGACACAGATAAAAGTGTACCCTGCCCAGTCTGAGAAGCAGATGACAAGTGGTACCAGGTAAACCCAACAGAGCTCTAAACCATCCTCATGAGTCTTAATTCTCTGAAGCCTGTGCCTTACTCTACCTTCACCTTGCAGTTTGGGACCAGACTTTTTGTAGCACAGGATAGGAAATGTAGGTACACCATCCCTTGAGAATGCTAAGAAATAAAATTAAACAGAATACGTTTAGGTAAGCCAGGAGACCGGCCCCACTCCCCTGACCCATTCCATGTGGTCTTAGATGATCATGGCCTAATGAAGAAAAATCACTTTCATGTAACACAAAATGGTTTTCTGGGGTGGTGTTCCACCACAACCCTTTAAGAAGCAAATTCCAGCACACACAAGTATTAACTACTACATCTTCAGGAAATATATAAATGACAAAATGGCCAACACGCACACACAGCTTTATAAGGAGGGGAAATGGTAAGAAATTTAACCAGAAAAACTACTTGACCATGATTCTGATTTCACGGAAGGAAGGAAGATAGGAAGGGTCTTTTCCTTATCACTATCACCTAGGACCAATTTCTTGATCATTGAAGTAAATATTTTTAAATTTAATATTAATCTTCCTGGTTAAGCATGTTGTATGAACTACCAGATACTGGCTTATTTCAAATTCTTAATTACTTGTATTTTCCCCTGTGGGAAGGATTTGGAAAGAATCTCTTTTAGACAGTAAGCCATTTGGACAGGAAAATAATTATTAACACACTAAAGTCAGTATGAATACTTAAGAGAACCTTGTAAACTTGATTTAAGTGCTAAGCTAAATATGGCATCTCATCGTATTTCTGTACTTATGAGCCAATGCCACAGAAAAGCAAACGGAAATGAATGAAGTTCTTTTATTAATTTTCTAGTACAAGCAGTTTAAATATCACACTGCAAAGTAATTTAAATTAGAACAGATGGAAATGCAGCATTCTTAAATAGACTCCTGCATGTTCTTCCAGGATTCAGAAGTCTCTTCTTCAAGCATCGAAGCCTATCTTTATATGATCCAGTTGCTAATATCTGCTACTCCCATTGAGCTTCCAGGAAAGAAGCAGCCACCATCTCTCTTTACTCTTGCACTGTCCAACTCCTGATCAGACTCATTCATGGTGACTAAAGACAAAGGCAATTTTTTTTTTTACCTGAGCATCTTTGCTGCTGACACTTACCTTTCTGGTATTCATTGTTCAAGCAAGAAATACCTTTGTTGATTTTTCAGGCTGCTCAGCAGTCACTCAGTAACTCCCAGACACCAGCCTATGTAATTACTCCAAACCTAAGGGCCATCAACTACGCACAGCGTTCCAATTGCCTTTGGCTCCCAATGGCTATTTTCTCTGATGTTTCTACCCCTCCTTCTTGTTTTAGCCATGTCTTGAACGATCTGTGGGATAAAATTCTGTGGTAGGCAGACCAATGATCCCCTCAAAGATTTCTGCACCCTCATACCCAGATATTCATAACTGTTAATATCTTATTACATGGCAAAAGAGACTTTGAAAATGTGATAAAGTTGTTTATCAATTGATTTTGTATCAGTATCACACACATTGGATGCTTGCTTTTCCATTCTTGTAATACTTGTGAAACCAAGAAGAATGTTCTTCAACCTCCCTCATATTAATCAGAAAACTTTTTAATTAAATCACAGCTATGTACATTAATGCAATCATGGGGTACAATGTGCTGGTTTCTTATACAATCTGAAATATTTTCATCAAACTGGTTAACATAGCCTTCATGGCATTTTCTTATTTATTGTATTAAGACATTTATATTCTGCATTTAGTAATTTTCACCTGTATTCTTCTAAAATAACCAGAATCCACAAAGAACTCAAATGTATTTGCAAGAAAAGAACAAGTGATCCCATCTCAGGGTGGGCAAGGGACCTGAAGAGAAACTTCTCTAAAGAAGATGGGCGCACGGCCTACAGACACATGAAAAAATGCTCACCATTCTTAATGATCAGACAAATGCAAATCAAAACCACTTTGAGATATCATCTAACCGTAGTAAGATTAGCCCACATCACAAAATCCCAAAACCAGAGATGCTGGCGTGGATGTGGAGAAAAGGGAACACTTCTACATTGTTGGTGGGAATGCACACCAGCATGTTCCTTTTGGAAGGATGTTTGGAGAATATTTAGAGATCTAAAAATAGAGCTGCCCTTTGATCCTATAATTCCTCTACTAGATATATATCCAGAAGACCAAAAATCACATTAGAAGGGCACAGGTGACATTTTTTTTTTAATGTGATAAATGTTATGCAGAGAGGTTGTCCTGGATTATCAAATTAGGCCTGGCCTAATCAAGTGAACACTTAAAAGCAGAACTATTTCACCAGCTGGAGTCAATTAGACAGATGCACTCAAAGATAAAAGAGGCAGAAGAGGTGCAAGGCAGAGAGGGAGTCTGGAGATTGGAATGTCAGAAGAGCACAACCCACTATTGCTGGCTTTGCAGGCAGAGGGAGCTGTGAGCCAGGGAATGCAGACAGTCTCCAACACCTGAGAATTCCCGGGGCCAACAGTCAGGAAACAAAAACCTTCATATTGCGACCACATGGAACTGAATTCTACCAACAACTTGAAGGAGCCTGGAACTGAAAGCTTTCCCAACCCCTCTGGGCTCCTCCAGATAAGATCTTGGTCACCCACCACCTGGATTTCACACTCTGGCACCCAGAAAAGAGAAACCAGCTGAGCCTACCAGACATAACTCACCCTACAAAACTGTGAAATAATAAATCTGTGCTGTTTGTAATTTATTTACAACATCAATACAAAACCAATACCAATTCCGTTACCTGGAGTGGGGTGCTACCGTAACAAATACCCAAACACGTGGAAACAGCTTTGAAAACAAGCAGTGAATGGTGACATAAAGAATGTTGAGGAACATAATCTGAAAAGCTTGATTACCTTGAATGTGCTATTAGTAAAAATACAGACTTCAACAATGCTTCTGATGAGGGAAACTTCAGGAAGGAGAATCCTTGTTCTAAAGGGGCAGGAAACTTGGAGACATGGTGTCCTGCAGTTATATTGAAGGCAGAACTTACACGGGGAAAACCTTGTGATTTAGCTGAGGAAATTTCCATGCAACATATTGAAAGGTGTGAACTGGTTTGTTTGTTTGTTTGTTTTGCAGTTTTTGGCCAGGGCTGGGTTTGAACCCGCCACGGGCCAGGCGCCCTACTCCTTTGAGCCACAGCCACCGCCTGAACTGGTTTTTTGTGCTGCTTGCAGTAAAATGCAAAATAACAGAGAAAAATTGAGGGAAGAACTTTTAAAAAGGAGCCAGTCAGGTACTTTCATGATTTTAGAAATCCTATACCTACATAAATAGAAAAAATAAGATTAAGAGATTCAAAGCCAGGAAAGCATGTTATAGAGAAAGAAGAGAGAGAACCTAGGGTGTGACCGCCTATGTGAAACATTTTGCAATTGCCTTAGAAAACTCAGAAGGTCATAACATTAAGTTACACAAAAGGAGACTTAAAGAGATGAAAGGTGACTCATCCATCTCTTCGGCCAACTCTGCAGAAGCCATACATATAGATAGGATTATCTAGGAACAGATCTGCGTGCAAGGTAAATCTCCGTGACATACATGGGGGGCTTATAAAGTTCTTGAGAATATTAAGACAATAGCAATGCTGCCAGCTAAGATTTAAAAAGGCAAAGACAGCACAAAATTTTAAAATGCTGTTCAAAATTTTGATCAGCTCATCAAAATTCTACTGGCAGAAAACAGGTTGCTATTGTCTCAACATTGGTATCCCCTCAATTTCATATGTTTCTATCCTAACCCCTCAGGTTATGGTGTTAGATGGGCCCTTTGGAGAGGGGATTAGGTCATGAGGCCAGAGCCCTCATGAATGGGATTTGTGCCCTTATTAAAGAGGGCCCGGAGAGCTGTCTTGCCTTCTCCCCATTGAGAATGTAGCACATAGGTGCCACACTGAATCTGGTGGTGCCTCAACCTTGGATTTCCCACCAAGGGGAAGAAAAACTTTATTAAATAGTTTATAAGCTGCCCAGTTTATGGTACTTTTGTTATACTAGACACAATGGACTAAGACACAGGCTGATCAACTACTCAGCAGCAATTGTGTCTCACCTTCCATAAATAAGGGAGCATGACTCAGAGGAGGGAACCAAGAGCCCTGGAGGTGGAGCCAAGAGACAGAGGGCTTTGATTTTTTTCCGCCTAGACCTTGAAATCTAATGGAGTTTGCCACTCTGTAGTTCAAAATAGCTTAGAACCAATGACTCCTTGTATCCTTCCATTTTCTTCCTTTGTGTTCCCTAATGTCCACAAGTGTTAGTCAGTACCTATCACACCATTGTATGTTTGGAGCAGATAACTTGTTTCTTTAGTTCCACAGTCCAAGGATTGAGAGGAGTTATGCTTTGGGAAGAATTACACCTATAGTCCCAATGATGCATAATATAGATTACTTAGGTGGTTAGATTTAGGCAAGTTGGTAAACTTGACATTAGATTTTGAATTTAAATTGATGTTGTAATGGGATGAGATTTGGGGAGATCATTGGATGAGATAAATGTATTCTCCATATGGGATGCATATGCATCTTTGGGGAAAGGAGGGGGACTGCAAAATAATGACCCCTCCCCACCAAAGATTTACACATCCTAATTCTCGAAATAATGTTACTTTGGATGGCAAAAGGAAAGGGACTTCACCAATGTGATTATGGAACATTAAAATAGGGATATTATCCTAAAACATTCAATTGGGTCAAATATAATTCCTGAGTTCCTAAAAATAGGAGAGTAAATCAGAAGAATTAATTAGACAGATGCATCAGGAAAGAAGACAAAAAATGAGACCAAAGGATTGGGCGGAGAGCTCCTAAGAATGGGAAGGATGGGAACTACAAATGTTGCCCACCATAAATGTGGAGAAAGAGGACTACAAGCCAGAGAACGCAGGTAGCCTCCAGAGGCAGAAAACAACAGCCACCTACCTATCCCAGCCAACCACCAACAAGGAATGAGAATCTCAGTCCTTCCATCATATGGACCTTATTTCTGCCAACATCCTGAAGGAGACAGCAAGTGCATTTTCTTTCAGAACTTCCAGGCAAGATCTCAGGTAAGTCAACTACTTGATTTCAGCCTGGTGGTGCCCTGAGCCCTACCAGACTTCTGACCTATATAACTGTGTACTCATAAGTTTATGTTATTTTAAGCTGCTAAGTGTTTGTGATAATTTGTTACCACAGCAGTAAACAACTAATACCTATTCACTTTCATAATTCACCAAATTTGGGGGTGCCTCAATCCTCTAATCCTTATTAAAAATATTAGATCCTTTCTGTCTTTCTAAGAGTTTAGTGATAATAATCCCATACCTCCTTCATGTAAATTATAATCAAAAGATCATTCTAAGTGACTTTATCTTTCACAGAAGTAATTTCAAAAAATTTATCTTCTGACTTTTGCTGAATGTTGGAATGGTCTCTATTATTTGCTACTCTTTTTAGGATAATCAATTCACAGATTCAAGATGTAAAATGTACTTTTCCAAAATTGGGCCAAATCAAAAAGTATATAGTACGCTCATGAGTTTCTCCCTTGGATCATGAATGGTGAATGTGAGTTCCAGAAAATCAAAGTGATGTGCTAAAGGAGAGCTCTCAACTAAATCAAGAGACCTGAATTCTAAGTTTAGTTCTGTCATTAGTCAGGAAGCCTCTCTGGAGGAAACCAGTTAACCTCTCTAGATCACATTTTCTTCCTTTTTATAATAAAGGGGATGGAAAGTCAGAAAGGCTTCCATGATGAAGTACTGCTTGGCTGAAGTCTGGAAGACTGGTAGCATTAATGAGGTAATTGGGTAGATACATTGATGAAGATTGACTAAGAAGACTCAGCACACCCTGTTTGACACCCCCTGCTACAACATTACTCACCTGCTGAATTTAGTGACCAAAAAAAAAAGTCAAGCCAGAGCAAATAACATGGCCTACAAATGGGCCTAGAAGAACGCGCACCATTTGCTGGCAGTGTTACCTCTGGAGAATGCTAATAAGTGAGGGTTTAGGGAATAGTGTTTAAAGGCATAGACTTTGTTGCCAAATCCCTTAACTTTAAGTCTTGGCTCTGCCACTTACTACCTGTGTGTTTTCTCTAGATCCCTCAGTTTCCTTATCTGTAAAATATGTGTATTGCTTAGGACAGATCTTGGCATTGTGCATTATATAAAGCAGCAAGTACTATATAAATATTCACCATTTATGCTGTTATAAACAGAATTGTGACCCTCCCCCATTGTGCTGAAGCCTAACTCTCAATGTGATGTTATTTGGGGACAAGGCCTTTGGAAGGTAAGTAGGTTCATGAGGTCATAAGGGTGGGGCCTAGTGATGGGATTCCCATCCATATAAGAAGAGACACCAGAGATTTTGAGAATCCAGTGGAAGGCAGGTGGCAGTCTGCAAGAGGGAAAGAGAGCCCCCACCAGATTCTGGCTATGTTGGCACCCTTATCTCAGACGTCTAGCCTTCAGGTCTGTGAAAAATATTTATTTCTGTTGTTTAAGCCATCCAGTTTATGATACTTTGTTATGGCCAAATACTATTACCAATATAATTATTAAGGAAAAATTTACTCTTTGCTCTGGAGCTCCTGTTTTACTCAACTTTTGTATAATGAGAATATAGTAATGCATCTTTTATAAATAAAAATAAATTAAATCAAAACAAGAAAACAAAAAGTCTACAATAACTCATCTCTCCAACTTTAGAACTTGACCGATTGCAGGTTGAATGAGCTATCAATTAAAGACATCAACAGACAGTTCCATCAATACTCACTCCCACTTTGTAAGATGTCTCATTGATCCACTTGTCAACTGTGAAGTAATCGAATTAACAAGTATTACAGTTAAAAGATCCTTTAGAATAATATCAGAAATTTTAAAAAGTATAAAAATGCTCCTCTTCTGATGACATTTAGATACACATAAAGTTCAGCAATTAATTTAAAGAATGATTTTATTAAAAAACGATTCATAAAATTCACAAAATTCATACCTTAAAAATCATCTATAAAATTGCCAATACATTAACATTTCTGAGAAAAAATAAAGATAAATGATCAGTTTCCAAATTAAATATCTCTTTTACAAGAACAACTATATGCCTATTATTAAAATATAATTGATGATTCCTTGGACTTACAATTTAGTGGGTAAGACAGATATTAGTCAAATAATTAAACACATTAGAATATAATTATAAGCAATAACTTGGATTTTACTTTGTCAATGCCCTCTAAGCAATTTTTCCACAGTACTTTTTGGTTATTGCTTTAATCTCACAGGCTTGGACTCTAAATCAGTTTTTCTGTCCACTCTGTGGATAAACAAGTATACAAAATACAGAAATTACAATATAAGGCACAAATTAGTGGCCTGAAAATTAGTTGATTCCCAACTCTGCCACTAACCAAGGGAATTTTCAAAATTCTTTAAGCTCTCTATGACGAGGTGGTGCTATAGACATTCTTACAGAACTTTTTCAAATTTAAAATCATGTGATAAGTATATTTCTAATCCAAACATTATTTTACATCCCAACAATTTCTTACTATGTAACAAATAAAACTTTGTGTCTTCAGAAGGGAAAGTGATTTAAAATCAATTATGTATTAAAAAAGTATACAAATAAGTAATATGCAAAAAACTTATAGGACTGCAATAGGACTAGCTTTAAGAAATATATAATAAAGAATGTTCCATGTAATTAATAATGTGCAAGTTTAGATGTGGCCGGAAGGATGGTTAAACAGTAGGAAGTTTAAATCTTTTTCTTAGGAGATCTTAAAAAACAAAGCATATTCTCCAAAGCATAGGAAAGTTTAAGGGAAGAGGGAGATGACATATAAGGCATATTTCAGCCCTCTGAACATTATTGGAAATGCTTTCTTTATACCTAAAGTATTTTTCCATAGAAGAAGAGTTCTTTTTAATTCTCCACAGATTATATATCATTAAAACTGCCTTTAAGTCATAACTATAATTCATACTCAAAATCCTAGAAAGTAAAACCAGGGATGAGAATTTATGACAATTTGAAAACTCCACTCAGTAGGTCATTGAGAGTACATCAAAGGCGTTTACGTTGTTCATCTGTAATGTACTTTATTATTAGGGCTGATTCACACTCACTATGATACTCAAGGGAGACTAACCACATTAATCTAATTATGAGAGTTTCACAGCACTCTTAGCAGAAAGTTATTTACCAAACTTCAATTATTTTTAGACACTCCTGTCTTTGAATTTAATTTTAAATGTGATTAACTTCCCTTTTCTGTTATCTAAGTTGAAGTAAAGGCATTGTTTAAGCTGATTCAAAGATAAAAGAATAGTTTTTTTATTAGTTTTTATTTCCTCATGTCACTGAAATTTCACAATAAAATGTTGCATACTTTTATTTATAATTGATGATATTATTCTGTGAACTAACCCAGCCTTCATATTGGACAATCTTGAACCCAATTTGGTACAAAAGGTAAATGGTTGTGTTTTTTTCCCAGTCAATACTTTTAAGTATATTTTGTTAAATATCCCTTTCCTGGTCCTTAACGATATGTTGGGTAGATCCCATAGATTTCTGGTCTCTTTGAATATTAAAAAAATCTAGGTCAGGCCAAGTGTGGTGATTCACACCTGTAATCCTAACACTCTGGGAGGCTGAGGAGGGTGGATTTCTTGAGCTCACAAGTTCAAGACCAGCCTGAGCAAGAGTAAGACACCATTTCTACTAAAAATAGAAAAACTAGCCAGAATTTCTGCTGGGTACCTGTAATCCCAGCTATTCAGGAGGCTGAGGCAGAATTGCTCAAGCCCAAGAGGTTGAAGTTGCTATGAGCTATGATGCCACCAAGGTACTCTACCCAAGGCAACAGAGTGAGATTCTGTCTCAAAAAATTGCAATCCAGTCTAGACCAGTTTGATATTTTAAATCTGATACAGTATTCAATTTAGAATCCATATCCTCACCTTTCAAAACACTGGCCAAACCTGAAATACATGGAAGTGTCCTGACTATGGTCTGTTCTTTCAGTCCTTAAGGGATGGGAAGAGAAAAATGACATTCAAGACATGGAAATGGTGGCCAAGACCAAAACTGTTAGTGCTTGTCACATTTCCACATGTTCCTCTACATTTCTTAGTCCATAAGCATTGAGGTCGGCAAATGTATCTTAACCCCTCCCACGCCAGTCTGGATGAAAACAAGACTCGACCTCCACGTGACAGGGGTGAGCTTGGATTTAGCGTGCATCCTGGGGTAGCCGCTGGAGGGGAAGTGGTGTAGGAGAGCTGCCAGGCTCTCAAATGGTGATGTGAAAGGGTGTGCATCTGTGTTTTGCTGAGCCACTGAGAATTCAGCATTTGTTATAGGTCCTTAAATAGGAAATGTCCAATTTTGAATCAAAAGATTAGTTTATCATATCTCAACACACAGCAGTAAAATTCACCAAAGTTTGCACCTTAACTAGTGACAGAGTCTTGCCATCCTTACAAAGTGTGTGTATGCCAGAAGTGAAGAAATCTGGAGAGCAAGTGGCAATTAAATCTCAAAAGGCATTTTCTACAGCTTGGTGAGAATTGAATATTTTGCCTTGCAAGAAGTGATCCAAAACATGGAAGAAGTGGAAATAAGTTGGCTCAAGCTCTGGTAATACAATGGATGACAAAAAGTCCAAATTCTATAGTTTTGAGCAGCATTGTTCAAGCAACATGAGGTTGAACATTACCTTAGAGGAAGATTGGCCTGTCTCAGTGCCCGTAGCACAGTGGTTACAGCGCCAACTACATACACCAAAGGTGGTGGGTTCAAACCGGCCCAGGCCAGCTAAAATAACTACAACTACAACAACAAAATAGCCAGGCATTGTGGCAGGCACCTGTAGTCCCAGCTACTTGGGAAGCTGAGGCAAGAGAATCACTTAAGTCCAAGAGTATGAGGTTGCTGTGAGCTGTGACACCATGGCACTCTACCAAGGGTGACATAATAAGACTCTGACTCAAAAAATAAATAAATAAATAATAAAAAAAAAAAAAACAAGAAGATTGACCTGTCTCTGTTGACCAATCTCGGCTGCTTAATCACAAGCATCCTCATCATTTATTTGCTTGGTTGCAGCAGACATCTGCTATAATCAATTGACTAGGCTTCACAAAGCTACAGTGGACCACCAAACAGACACCATTAACCTTTTTTAGATAAATATTTGGTTTTGGACCATGTTTCAGCACTTTGTCTTTATTCAACCATTGTGCTAAAAGCTCATGATGTCAGAATCCATTTTCCATCATGCATACAAATGCAATGTAGAAATTGTTTGCCTTTATGTTTTGACAGCAAAGAAAGTCAAGCTTCGAGATGATTTCTTTCCTGCTGCTCATTTAATTCACGTGGAATCCATATACCTGGCTTCCTCACCTTGCCAATTTGTTTCAAACAGTCCAATATTGTTGGAATAGTAACATCGCTGCTAATTCACATGTAAGTTGAGATGGATTCACTTCCACTACACCATTCAGCTCATCATTATCCAGCTTGGTCTCAGGTCACCCATATGGCTCATATTCAAGACTAAAATCACTATCACAGGACTTCTTAAACCATTACCCAACTGTCTGTTCATTAGCCATATCCTTCGCAAACACTTCATTGATATTTTGAGCTATCTGCACTGCATTGGGTTCACGATGGATCTCATATTTGAAAATAACATGATTGTTTGACTTATCCATGGTTTCACAAAAATTACTCTAAAATAATTTGAAAGATAAACACAATCTAAAAAATGCATCGGAAAGAATGAGGCTGTACCTTCACTATAAAAAAAAAAAAAGAAGAGCTAAAGTAAAATGTCAGAGACACCTGCTATCCTTAGTACTTAAAGAAATTGGATAATTAATACTTAACAGCTGTAATATCACAACACAATCTCATCCCAGTTAATACAAAAACAGATTGGGAGATGAGGCTAGTCTGGAGATCTCTGACCAGAGAAAGGAGGAAGAAAGAGGGAACGATGGTATGAAAGGAAAACAAACTTATGTGAGCTTATGTATAGACAAGTGAGAAGGAGCCAGGAAAGAAAGAAACTGGCAAGGAAGAGAGCAGCTAATAGCTCGGTCCATTTACATGAGAGAAGGACAGACTAAGGATACAAATGAAGACATAAGTTTTCAAGGGGGTCTTTTCTCAAAGACAAGAACAAAGGAAAGTAAAATGGGAGAAGAAACAAAGTAGAGCGGATAAATGATTAAAAGTTGCAGAAAACCTAATAAGCAACAAAATGGGCCATTTTCCCCCACTTTCTGATAGAAAAGTAATCAAAGGAATTTCCAAATGACTGAGCTTGTATTAAACTCTCACACACTTAAATTTATTCAACTTTATCCCCACAGACCACATTTAATACCTATCCTTAATTTGTGCTAAGCCTGATATCTTCCACATCTTACATGCTTTTAATGTAATTCAAGGTAGAGTTATTCATGCCTAGCAATATCATAAATTCAGACTGGGAATTGCTGAAGTATGAGAAAGCTCACCAACCTGAATTTAATGGAAGTCCAACAGCACTACGCACAGGTTTTACAGAAAGGTAGTGTGTTTGAATTGAACATCAAATAGAAGGAAAAGATGTATAGCATTTGAAAAAAGTGGGTGGAAAAATATGACCTACAGAAATAGCTTTCTTGCTTTATATTAAAGAGACAAGAAGAAAATAAGAATGGATAAAGGGAGGGAGGAAAAAGTACCAATTCTAAAATTTTGTTAAATTATAAGTTACTCTTCCTTTCTGGTTTTACTCTCCCCCATGATATTCCTAAACTCATAATGACCAGGCCAATGGCTATGTGAGCATTCAAACTTACTGTTCCAAATAAATCAGTCAATATTTTTGGAATAGTCTAGTATATTTGGAAATAGTCATTTCTTTTATATGTGATAGTCTCACTCTTTAAAAACAGGTGACAGTTCTTATGTCAATTGTTTCTTCAGCCTCCATTCATGGATAGCCTTCAAGGGAACATGTGAAGGCACTCAAATTCTGTGCAAACTTTTGCACGCTGTGCATTATTTTGATGGCAAAAATATCTAGTTTTTTTCAGATCCTCCATGAGGCCTTAAAAAATGTTGAAAATTATCAATCTTTAGAACAGCATCCAAACTCAAAGACCACTGTTCATGACGTGACATCAAGCCTACCTCTCACTTGCAGCCCCTACAATCAGGTCTTCAGGTGACTGAGCTCTCTTTACCCTACATATTTATTTATTCATTCTTTCAACAAACATTCACTGAGCACTTCTATGTTCCAGCCTTGAGAATAGGGACTGAACACACAGATCAAATAGTCTCCTCACGAAGGTATTTTTCCAGCTCTGATGAGAACGCCTCTCTCGAGAAGATGGGTTTGGTATTTCAGGCATTGAAGAAAAGTGTTAGAATAGGGTGAGAGAACAGGGGTTAGGAACAAAAGGGGACTGAACGTAACATCCAAAGAGGTCTTTTAACACATCCAGGCCATAAGGGAGTGATGGGCAGGGGAGGTGAAAGTCAAACAGAAGCAGGATCCAAAGCTCAGCCAAACTTGATGAAGCAAATGGCTTCAAGGGAATAAACAAGAGATGGAGTTGGGAGGGAGTCTCTGGAAGACCCATACATAGGGCCACATGGCTGTCTACAGTGGCAGAGAGCAGTCAGACCTCCAGGAAACATCAAGAGAGCTTGGGAGACTGCAGTCTGAGAGTCCTGGAAGCCTTTACAATCATGGTCACGTAGAAGCTGACCCATCAAAGAGAAGCAGGACTTGGTCAAATGGACAGAACAGAGGGTAGGATATTCCACAGAAGGGAATATTCAATGCAAAGGTCCAGAGTCTTGATACGGCATATTGTGGGAAGCAAAAATGCTTTAGTATGAGTGTAGGGCTGCGGCAAATTATTTAGAGATTGTGACTAATATCCTCTCTAAATATATATCACAGCTACTTGACATTCCAAAAGAAAATCAGACATGCAATTCAGAATTTTAGAGCAGGAAAAGCTGGAGTTTTCTAGACCCAGCTCCTTTATTTTACAGACCAAACTAAGTAAAGTTTGAAGAGAATATTTGTCTCACCAAGCTGATCAGGTGAGATTTCTTGTCCACCAGTCCCAACTTTGCACACAGCCAGCTCTGAGGCCAGACCTAAAACATCTGCCCTCATCTCAAAACTAAAAAGGGGAAGGGGAAAAAGTACCTTCCAGTGACCATAAAGTCAGAGGGTAGCTGGGAAAATAGTGTTTTTTCACTTTCATGGTTTATAATACTGAACAGTTTGGGGATTTCTAATAAGAAAAGAAATGAGAGAGGACATGAACAGAGTCGGGTAATCCTATCATCTCCGTCTGTACCAGAATAGCCCAGCACTGCACTTGGTGCATAGTCAGGGGTGTGTTGGCAGATGATGGAGAGCTCATATACAGAATTTTCCAATTTCTATCCTGTAAATATTGCCTTTACAGCCAGTCAAGCTGCCGCTGTGATACAATGGAGATGGTAATAATCAGTTGTCAGAAGTCAGCACAAACTGGTTCAAATGCACCAATGCTAGTACCTCTCAACTAGCGTCCAATGACTCCAACAACCAGTCACAGGGCCTCCAACCTCCTCTGGCTTCAGTCAATGGCTGAGCCAGGGCTTCCCATTCCAGGCAGACAAGAAGAAATACTCCAGTTAATCTATCTGGCTAAGAAGTGCTGCACTTCACAGAAGGATAGACAAAGTCTAAACCTTCCCTTCCTAGCACTGTAGCCCCCGCCTCTCCACCTTAGCTAACTAGCATGGACTTGACTTTGGTTTAGACAGTGCCGGTGTCCACCACACTTCCAGAAAAAGTGTGACAAAAACATTGGCCAGAGCCAATGGAAAGATCCCTTTTTGGAGTATTTAGATCATCTATCCCTGCCTCTGAAATTATGTTGAAATCAGGTAGAAGGAAGTCCAGCAGCAGTCACCCAGAACTTATGTCAACTGCAACACCCCAAGACAAAACTGAATGATGGGAGGAGCCTGGTGACATTCAGAAACAACCAATAGAAAGGCACTATTAACATCACTGGTGAACTTAATGCTGCTGAAAATGGGTAAAAGTTCTGGGGAAAGAACTAATCTGGTATCTCTCTTCAGACTTGAGCCATGTGTTCCCCAGCCATGCTAAAGTGGGTATTTGAACGGTCCTTTAGGGAAAGGCATTCTAGGGCTAGAAGCTGGTAGCTTCCTCTGCAGGCATAACCAATTAATCAGCCTATCTGGCACTTCTGTAACACTCCTGGGAGGCTTTTGGCTCGCCTTCCAGCTTCCCTTACATTCTCACCTCCTAAATTGACTTTGAACCAACCACGCCACCCTGGCAGCTCTCTGCTGACCCCTTCTGTTACCAAGTGGTAAAGACTTACAGTGGCCCCATGCTACCTCCCTTGCTCAAAGCCAGTCACTTCTCTGTTCTTTCTTTTCTGGTTTCTGCACACTTCTATGCACCAATAACTCTTCTTGCTTACATTTTGGTTTCGTTTCAGAGACACCTGTTTCTCCTGGATTTTTTCATAACTTTTCTTTTAACATTTGTGAGTCCTTTGCTAAATTTTCTCTTCTTTATCTCACTAATAATGAACACCCTCAAAGGAACAATCCTTCAAGGACATCTGGTTCTTCTTTCCCTATTCACTCATAAGAGAAAATCATCACCTTATAAAGTTTCAAACAACAGGCTCAATGGAAATCACAGAATTCCATTACAAGATCTAACACTTTATTTTCTCTAATATTCTCAATGTTGTTCACTATTTTTTTTTTTCATTATCCTGGGCTAGAGTTAATAGGTTAGTAGGTTGGTCTGGCCTTGGCATTCTAATAACTAGATTATGAGGTCCAGGCCCTTAAAGGACAGACAATGGGTTTGTATCTCACCAGAGTCTATTAGGCCAGGCATGGTGGGTAATCCTAGCACTTTGGGAGACCAAGACTGGTGGATTGCTTGAGATGAGGAGCTTGAGAGCAGTCTAAGCAAGAGTGAAACTCTGTCTCTACTAAAAATAGAAAAACTAGCCTGGCATTGTGACAGGCATCTGTAGTCCCAGCTACTGGGGAGGCTGAGACAAGAGGATTGCTGAAGCCTGAGAATTTGAGGTTGCTGTGAGCTATGACACTACAGCACTCTACATAGGGGGACCAAGTGAGAGTGAGACTCTCAAAAACAAACAAATAAATAAATAGCTGGTGAGCTGTATAGGTCTTTCTGAGAAAATTAAAATATTGCTTCCCAAGTGGATGTCCAGGAAATTTCTTCTGGAAATTTATTAAAACTGAAAATATTAAAATTAATCATAACTAAAGAGCACGTGAACCAAGTACACAAACAGGGACAATAGTACAAGTAGAGACATTGTCTTGATAGGGACATTGGCAGAACGTCTGCTTTGGCAGTTCCACACTAGTTCACAGGACCCTGAGTTGAGGTTTGCTAGCAAAACAAAAAGGTTCTTAACCTCCAGAATGCTGCTGGGCTCACCAATATCAAGAATAGATTCAATGATGTCTTTAAGTTCCCATCTGGCAGTCTATAACTTTAGGGTTGTGAAGAATACTTGTAATAAAACATGGCAGCACTTAATGGCACTTGGACAAAAAGATAACACACTAACCACACTATTATCACCAGCCTTCCCAGCTTCACCCCTGCACAGCCCTATTAAAAATGAACAACTTCACAATTTACAAACCCACCCAGAGGCTAATTATTCTATTTTGTAAAGTGATGGAAAGATTCATAATCTGCCAAGGTCAGTTCCAAACCAGATGATTTACTGAGGATTAATTTTTAAGCTTCTCCTCTCTAAATTCATCCATAATAATAAGATTTGGGTTCACCTAAATATAAATGCTGCAGCTGAGTATCTGGAAGCTGGATTTATTAAAATCCCTACCCAAGTTCTTATCAAATGCGTTGCCTACTTGTCTCATATGTCTTTCCCAAAAGTAAATTAACATATACTCAGAGTCCACAATATAAACAAATCCCCTCATTTCTATTTTAAATAATTGTCCTTTATTTTACCCTTTAACCTCAGAAATTTTCCACTTTTAATGAAAAGCATTTTTCTGTCACTGAATAAAAACCAGCTGACACAAATCAAATTTTGTGTTGACAATTCATCAACTAGATCACGCTGAAGTAACCATAACTTGTTATGAGTAATGTAATATGCTTATTATAACGCCGTTTTTAAAATGGCTTCATTACAGTGTTGTCAGCAAAGTCATTAAACACTGGATTTTATAAATGCCAAGGAATGAGCAGCCTATTTTTGACTTTGAATGTGTCAGACATAATTTCGCTTGTCATATTAATACATGCGTAGTATAAAGATCCATCACTATACAAAAGTGGAAAAATACTTTCAATTAAAGTTTAATTTAAAACAATGAACATATGTAACATTTAAGTATATATCAGAATTGAAGATCGAATCTAGGTAATATTACTGAAAAAATTAACAAATTCTTCAGCTATCTTCTGTTTATACTGCAAACAGAAACTTTGTCATAAAATCTAGTCTGCCTCAATTACAAGTGGTTAGAAACTAGCCATAAATTAGTATGCACGTGTTTTGAATTCCCAGCTTTTGTATTTCAGGCAGCCAAAATCAAAACACGAAAGACTCATAAACTCTCTTTGTAAACACATAATTCACTACTTTGCATTAAAGACTAAACATAACGATTAGTCATTAATTTGTTGATGGTTCTTCACATTTCTTGGACATCTACCAGCATTTCTACATTTAAAGCTCTGTAGGACACCAGTATTTCTTCCACCTTGCCACTAGATGGCATAGATGGGGAGACCCAGTTTCAGCCTAAAAGCAGTTTCAACAAAACCCAAACACTAAATCCTTCTGGGTATGGTCAACATAGAGAAGTAAAGTTCATATTACTTTGGGTCAAAGAAGATAAGAAGAATTAATAAGGAATATTTCCTTATAGCAGAAGGAAATCTTAGGTTCTCCATATGAAAACTTAGAATACTAGAATTTTATAATTTGGCACTCATGGGACCAGGGAAGAAAACTAGTGGGGAAAGACGAAGTGTTTTTCTTGAAATTTATTTATTCATTGCTATGATAAATATTATGACAGAATAGGGAAAGATTAAAACCCATGGCCCCTTTCCCTTTGGACTGAAAATACACTACACAACTATTAGAAGCATATACTTACAAATTTTAGCTGTGTTTGAATTGAAACCATCTGGTGACCTATTGAGCAATTTAGATGCCATTAAATATAGCTTCTTATTTATAAATTTCCATGTTAATTTTCACTAAAACAGTATTTTAACAGCTTTATTGAGGTTAAATTCACATACCACATAATTCAGCCATTTAAAGTGCATAATTCAACACTTTCTGCTATAGTTGTAGGGTTATACACAATCACTACATCTAATTTCAGAATGTTTTTGTCCCTTTTAAAGAAACCCCATATCCACTGGCCGTCGATATCCCCTTCCCCTCCCCGCTCTCAGTGACCACTCATCTTGCTGTGTCTCTCTAGATTTGCCTAGTCTAGACATTTTATATAAATGGACTCAGACAACACGTGGCCTTTTGGGACTGGCTTCATGCATTTAGCGTCACATTTTCAAGGTTCATCCATCTTATAACTTGGGCCAGATCTTCATTCTTTTCTATGGCTGAAAACATTCCATCGTCTGGATATGCCACAAATGATGTATCCATTCATCAGTTGATGAGCATTTAGGTATTTCCACCTTTTGGATGTTGTGAATAATGTTACTAAGAATATTGTCATATGAGTGTCTATTTGAGTCTCTGTTTTCAAATTTGGGGGGGTATTTTCCTAGGAGTGGAATTGCTGGGTTAATGGCAATTCCATGTTAAACTCTCATGGTGGCCTAACCCGCAGATACACGGATGTTCCCATTTCTCCATATTTCTCCTTGCCAGCACTTGCTATTTTCTGGGGTTGGTTTGTCTGTCTGTTTTCCCATAGCTGTCCCAGAGAGTGGGAAGTGGTATTTCATTGTGGCTTTGACTTAATTTCCCTAATGCTTCCTGTGCTTATTGGCCTCTTGTATATTCTCAGAAGAAATAGTTATTCAAATCCTTTACCCATTTCTTACTGGGATTTTGTCTTTTTATTATTGTGTCTTTATGTATCTTAGAGATAAATTATTTATCAGATATATGATTTGAAAATATTCTCACCATAGTTGGATTATCTTTTAACTTTCTTTTTTTTTTTCATGTAGAGACAGAGTCTTACTTTATCGCCCTCGGTAGAGTGCTATGGTGTCACACAGCTCACAGCAACCTCCAACTCCTGGGCTAAGGCAATTCTCTTGCCTCAGCCTCCCTAGTAGCTGGGACTACAGGCGCCCGCCGCAACACTTGGCTATTTTTCTGTTTTTTGCAGTTCAGCCGAGGCCAGGTTTGAACCCACCACCTTCAGTATATGGGGTCGGCGCCCTACTCAATGAGCCACAGGTGCCGCCCTCTTGTAACTTTCTTAATGGCATCCTTTGCAGCATGAACTTTTAAAAAAAATTTATGTGGTTTAATTTACCATTTTTTCCTTTGTCACTTTTGCTTTTTGTATAATGTCTAAGACACTATTGTCTAACCCAAAGTCCTAAGGAGTTACAACTATGTTTTCTTTTAAGAATTTGATAGTTTCATATCTTACATTAGGTTGATAATCCATTTTGAGCTAACTGTGTACACAGTGTAAGGTAGGGATCCAACTTCACTCTTGTGCATGTGGATATCAAGGCGTTCCAGCATCATTTGTTGAAAGACTGACTATTCTTGCCCAATTAATGAATTTTCTTGGTCCAAGTAACATTTTATGTCTTAAACAATTTGCAGGCTTTGAAAGTAAAATTTAGAAGTATTGCACTGTATGCTTTACTGAGGCTCAAAGGTAAAAAGGTTAATTATTTATACATTTCAATTAAGTTTGTGATTTCAACATAACACTATGCCTGGTCTCCATAGATGCTCAGAAATAAAAGATCAATCCTATGCCTGGATCAATTAGAAATAAAAGATCAATCCTATGCCTGGTCTCCATAGATGCTCAGCCAAAAAAAAAAAAATGACAAGTGAATACACACACAAACCTATTAAACTGACGTTTTTCAAAAACCAATTTATGTATCTTCATCTTCCTTTTGACTTTGTACATTTTACATACAAGCTATAAAATTCTGATAATTCACAATACATAATGCTGGTAAATTTATTAAATTTTTATTTACATTTATTTTATTTCTTGATAAAAATTAATACTATAAATTTAATAATTATATTATTATAATTTTATTATATTTTTATATTTAAAAATTAATACTATACTATTTGTTTAGAAGACTACCTATATTGAAATAGCATCTGGCTATGTGGCTAATTTGCTTGTTTTTTTGTTTTTTGTTTTTCCTTTTTTTATCAGAGCTGTTTCTCAAATTTGACCCCAGTTGCTACCAGTAGCAACTGTACACGACACATAAAATGCCTCATGAATTTACTTAAGAAAAGTAATATACAATGTGAGGGTGACAACGACCACCCCGTACTGAGTATCATACCAAGCATTCTTAAGTCTGTTGAAGTCACTGGCTGAGGCTGAAGCTATGGAACCTAAATCCAAACTCAGATCTAGGTAACTCCAAAAGCAGTTTTGCTGGCCTTTCTATCGGGTCCTCTGGAGACAGTAGGGATTATATCAACTATCCCAATGAATACCTAAGACAGGTGTCCATTGGTATATAGACAGGATTTGGATTTATAATGGTAATATTGAGGGGTACATAAAACTTCTTATTTCAAAACAAGTGCCCCACCTAACATCTTAATACAAATATGTATGTGACTGTAAACAGCATAACAGAGTATGAATCATGATAGCATTCATTTGTTCCAGTATTCATTCACCAAATACTTAGAGTGCTGATTATGAACTAGACATTATCATAAGCAGAGATAATGATAAACAGGACCAAATTCTTAGAGTCAGGTAACTTCTTACCTTCTTTGTAGTAGACAGATATGGATAAGGACACAGAAATTAGAAATAAAAGATCAATCCTGACATTAAAAAAAAGCTATGTATCCAATGTACTCAGACCTAATATGAAGCTAATTTATAGCTTACATATGAGGGCTAAAACCCAATTATAGCACAGGAATACACGGAAAGGGGAAAGGGAAGGGAGGGCAGTGGGGAGGATGGGTGGAGGGAGGGCAATTAGTGGGAACACACCTACGGTGCATCTTAGCAGGGTGCTGGTGAAACTTATTAAAGGTAGAATATCAATGTCTTTATATAGTAATCAAGAAAATGCCATGAAGGCTATCTGTAACAGTACGATCAAAATATTTCTGAATGTATATGAAGCACATCATGCCCTATGATTGCACCAATGTACACAA
>CAUYON010031516.1:0-28640 GCA_963573935.1 Arctocebus calabarensis
CACACTGCTCACAGCAACCTCCAGCTCTTGGGCTTAAGCGATTCTCTTGCCTCAGCCTCCCTAGTAGCTGGGACTACAGGCGCCCACCACAGCGCCCGGCTATTTTTTTGTTTTGCAGTTCGGCCGAGGCCGGGCTTGAACCTGCCACCTTTGGTATATGGGGCCGGCGCCCTGCTCGCTGAGCCACAGGAGCCGCCCCACAAAAATTTTTAAACATCATTCATGAAATTCTTTTCAAAAGAAGTTCAGAGCACAGCAAGGTTTGTACATTTTTTTTTGATCCACATAATTTAAGTGTGCCACAGAAGTTTAACCATAGGTTCAAGGGTGCCATGAGATTAAAAAGTTGAAAAACACTGCTTTAGACATAGAAAAATGCAATGCCCTGATCCTTTAGCTCTTCTATTTCCCAGAGGCTCCTCATATGGAATATACATTCTTGCTTCAGAAAGTCCTTAAAATCCAATGGGATATGGGCTCAAGATTTGCTAAACCTAATAAGACAGAGACCCCAGAAACAGACCTCCTATGGCACATAGAGAGGGGCCCCTCTTTTCCTTTCAGCTCCAGGTTAAGCTGGAGAGATGTCAGCAGTTCCTGAACACCTCTGCCCTAAGGGACTTCAGACAGGAACAAAAAAATTAAGGGACTTTGGACGATTGTTACCAGCAGAAATCTGGAACATGACCAAGTCAGGTATTTGCTAAGCTATTTAATGAGGCTGCATAAGCAGTAAGAAGAGCTTGATAGAGTTTTAGGGTCACTGAAGTTTCCAGGGTGAATTGAAGAAAGCAGTGAAGTAAGAGGAGAGTGGATTTAAAAATTAACCTGCGTGTGAATGTACTATGTTCGGAACAGGAATTAAAAAGCAAACAAGGATTAATTGATCCCCTCCTCCTTCTGAAGCAGCACGTTGGCATTTCAGGAGCAAAATGGATGGTTGAGAATATACTCTGCCAGGTAATTAAACAAGGAGGTCGATCAATAGAAGCTGGGATTTAAATACCCACTGACAAACTAACGGAGGAATCCAGAAGGGAACAGAAAAATTACTGGTTGGCCTAGATAAGACTGGATCTTAAGGTTTCTGCATTTAATAAAAAGAAAGAAAGAAAGAAAAGGAAGCACCTTGTTCCCTAGCTTGCCTCACTTCTCCTGCTTTAGAAACCTCTTTGATTCAATATCAACCCAAGCAAAAATAAAGACCTCCACTGGAAGCATTTCTCTTGGTGGAGGGTGACAGATGTAAAGGGTCCAATTTGTGATTACATGGTTCACTTCTGCAAGTACAATTAAGCTGCCTGTTAAGTTCATGTAGCTAAATAAAAATTATAATCAAGTTATATATTAGCTACCTTGAACCTGCCTTCCTTAAGAGCTAGAGGGTAGGTGAGAGAGTCCATGTACCGCAGAGCTGGCCCGACATGTCCTGCTGTTTGCTGTGATTTCTCAATCAGACCGGGCATGAGCATCCATTATGCCAAGAAACCAGAGCTGCCCAGAGAAGTCTTGTGGCTAATCAGATTAACAGGCCCACCAGCCATGCACCAAAATACTCAACTCCCAATTAGGTGAACCTGACCTAACTCCTACAAATGACCGACCCTGGGGCCTTCCCTTCAGCACACACCAGGTGTAGGTGGGGAACCACAGAACCAAGGACAAAGGCAGGAGCAGAAGAGGGCATTTCTGCAAAGCTCAAGAAGCAAGAAAGACCTCTTACAAAGAGAAGGTTTAGAACGTAGAAATCACCAAGGCTATTTCATTGTTGCTGTTGTTTGCTGGTCTTGGGATTCTCTAGGGGAGGAGATGAAATTGAAGGAAAATCTAGGGGTAACAGCTCACAATTGGAACTCATTTGTGATTTCCTGGATTCCTGGACCCTTCTGGGAGAAACCAGTGTTTTCTGCTTGCTTTCTGGATGAGAAGACAGCTAAAACATACCAGACGAAGCAATTGATTTTAGCCAAGAATTTGCCCATGGTGTAAAATGGAGGATTTGTATCTTGGAGGATCCATATAATGAGATTCTAGAGTCATTGGAGAGGAAAGTAGAACAGTGGTTCCCAGGCTCTGGGCGATGATGGTAACGGATGCGCAATTGCGTGGATGTCCTTGATGTCCCTGGGGATATACTTAGATATGGTGAATATGGAAAATGGTGTGTTGTGTATTTTGTTAAAATAAAGAAATTCCTGGGTTGGTGTTGATGTTATTTCCTGCAGAAAACCATATAAACATACAACCTACTAGTGAAACTTTTCCAGGTTTTAAAAATGATATTACCAAGGGAGCCAAAAAGATAAATACGCTAAGGAATTGGTGACACGCCTGTATCCATTCTGCTCAAGGCTTTCACGCAGAACATTTCCCAAAGAACATGTCAGCCAGGTCCCTGTGTCCTCAGCCTGCTGTGTGTGCGTCTGTGCCCTGTGTCCTCCTCATGTCCAGGAACAGTTGCTAAAGAACCAGTGGCTTCCTGGCTGCCAACCGCCAGGCCTTCTGCTTTTCTTTCCCAAACACTATTCTCTCTTTCTTTCAATTTCAGGAGGATATACTCAATCACATTGAGGTATAAGGATTTGAGAAGACTTGCACAGTCTGGAAGATAAACTTTTAGCAAGAATTAAAATACGGAAATGGGAATAGCGTTTGCAACCTCTCTTACTATTTCTTTCAGACTGTGTTTTTTTAGGCCTCAAAATCAGAGAAGGTTTCTAATCAGATTCTGTCTGCACTTCTCAGACAAACTTAGAAACTTCTTCCCCCATTTCTCCGCCTGGTCAGCTTCTCTGTTCCATGCTCCTTTTAAAAGTCCAGACGACATTCTTGCCCATCGGCCCTCTTCCCTGGATCCCTGTGCTGAGTTAAATTGCTCTTTGGGCACAGAAATATCTCCAAGGCACCTTCTAAATCTGTCAAGACCAACTTAGGAGCAAAAGGCTGAGGCCAAATGGAGAAGTTGAGGAAGCACTCATGGGGAACAGAGTTAAGCCCAGGCCTGGAGGCAAATTATTACCACTCTGACGAGTAGCTCCAACCACATGAGACCACGTGGACATTGGCAAAGGGCACAAGGAAAGTTCTATCTTCACTCAAGCCTGTAGCCTGTCCTAGAACAAAGGAGCAAAGGTTCCTTAAACAGAAACACAGCCAACTCTCTAGAAGAAAACAGTCTCTCTTTTATATCTACAGAATCAGAACCAGCAGGGGCCAGATCCAGGAATCTGTATTTTAAAAAGACTCCCAGTAGTATTGGGAACCAGTAGTCTAAATTAAAAAGTGGTAACAAAAACCCAATGGGAAGTGTTTGTGTTAGCTTTTGTTCTGTGTTGTGGACATCAGTACAGAATGTGACATTTATCTTATTTATTTACTTATTTTGTCAAAATGGCAGAAAGATGCTGAGGTAGCAGATTCTGCTCAACAAGGCAGCTCTAATGACCACAAAGGGTCCATTGTACCACACTCAGATAAATCACCAAGTGTCAACAATGACAAATCCAGTGGAAATATGTTCTGTGGCTTTTGATTTGCTTCCTTTCCTGGATGCTTGAAAATCTTTTTTCCCTAGCAGAGTTTAGAGCATGAGGTCCCTTTTCTTTCTGAATGGGGCAGTTTAGGGATGAAACAGAAGGCCCCAAACAGAAAGGATGGCATGAGGAAGTCTGCTGTTTGGACAGTGAGCTATAGTGGCACTTGGGACTCCTGGGCAGAATTGTCCTCAAATTTAGAGGCTGGATCTCAATTGACAGGGCAGCTGTGTGTCTCTCACACAGAGAGAGGTGATGCCAGCTCCCAAAGGTGCCTGTCTGGGAGGGGCACATCCTTCCTCCATCGAGGGAGCTACCTCACCACCTGCTTCCTCCCACTGCCCCTCTGTTCCTTGACCCCAGCCCTCTTTTCTCTCTCTCCCAACCTCTCTCTGTCTCCTAGTCATCCGGCTTTTAAATCTTTGTGTCTATGACGTATAACACAAACGAAATGGACTTTCAGGCTGGAGAAACTGAGTCTGGACCTCAACACTCAGAATCTGAATCTGGATCGCAATACTTCTTGGCCATGTGACCTCAAGCACATCACCAGGACTTTTGTATAGTTCCACACCTCTGTTTATTTTTTTCTTTCTTTCTTTTCTTTTTTTTTTTTTTCGAGATAGAGTCTCACTTTGTCACCCTGGGTAGAGTGCTGTGTTATAATAGCTCACAGCAAACTCAAATTCCTCAGCTCAAGTGATCCTCTTGCTTCAGCCTCTCAAGGAGCTGGGACTACAGGCATCCACCACAACGCCTAGCTAATTTTTCTATTTTTAGTAGAGACAAAAATCTGGCTCTTGCTCAGGCTGGTTCTGGAACTCCCGAGCTCAGGCAATCTACCCACTTCGGCCTCCCACCTTGCCTGGCCACACCTTTGTTTCTAATAACCGCCCAGTCCACCCCCGGAGCTGTTGTGAGGCTCAGATAAGCTCTGTGAAAGATATTTTGTAAGCTTATTAATCTCGACACACATATTTACACATGTCTTGATTTTGACATCTTCTCTCACTTGCCACCGTATATAATCAGCTTCCAAATCTTGTTGACTCTGGACTCTTTGGGTCCCTCCTACACATTCTTGTTTTTCCATATCCATTGCTACCACTGCCTTCCAAACCTACCCCTCAAGTGGGCCTGCACCACTGGCTGCTCTCTGTTACAGCATTAGGGCCTTAACCTTCTGGCAGCTGTTGCTGGTTAGAGGGGTCTCCTCCCCCACTACCTCTCAGCCAGATGGCCTGTCACGATGAAAGCAAGTCTCAAACTAAATTCTGACACATTTGCCTATCAGCACAGGAATTAAAACAGCAGACCACCTGGTTCGTCCCAGCTCTCTGTCCTTTCACTTGAGCAGATGTAACAAAGGAGCTAGCAGCAGAATTCAGTTAATTGGTCAAATGACAGAATTCTCCTTAAGCAAATGGACACAGAATCTAGCAGAATTCTAAGGCCTGGGGGCTGTTCCAGGGTATATGAGCTGCTTATACCCTGCTCATGCCAAGGCCAGGATACCTGCACAGCCTTTCTAACTAATCCAACAGACACCGCTCATTCCTCTGATAAAAAAATAAAATCTGACATCCAGTATGCTAATGAAAATGTCCTGTGTTCACCGGAAATAAATCTAACCCAAGTGCTAGTATCCGACTCTGGAATATAACAGAACTACCACTGAAGCATTAGGAAATTTCAAATGTGAACCAATTATGCTTAGAGGGTATTAATTAAACAAATTTAAGTATATATCATCAACTCCCTATTTAAATAGAGTTGCTTTAAAGTAAATTATAAATAATATAACAATGTTTTCTTAGTCTGCCTGAGTAACTATAATAAAATACCATAAACTGGGTGGCTTATACACAACAGGAATTTGCTTCCCATAGTTCTGGGAGGCCCAAGATCAAGGTGCTGGCAGAATTGACGTCTGGTGAGGACCCACTTTCTTGTTCATGGATAGTGTCTGCTCCCTGAGCCCTCACATGGAAGAAGGGGTAAGCTAGCTCTCTGGGGTCCCTCTTGCCCTCGTGACCTGATCACCTTCCAGAAACCTCACCTGCTGACACCATCACCTTGGGAGTCAGGATTTCAACACATGAATTTTGGATGGACACAACACTCAGGCTGCAATGAATGCGCCACAACTGGTCCTCCACTCCTCCTCGAGTTGCCCTTCCTTTTTCTTTGAACACATCCCACAAGCTTTAGTGCGTTTCTCCTCTTCCTCTGACCTCAAGGCCTGGTTATCTGTCATCATACTCTATTCCTGGATTACGTTTCCATTCATTTATTCAGCACGCACTCAAACTCCTGACACAATGGAGAACTGTGTGAACCAGGAAGAAAGTGGGTAAGTGGGTGAGTGAAACAGGGCCCTGACTTCAGGGACTCTCCTTCTGGAGATGAGGCAGAGACATTGCAACTGACAATAATAGCACGAAGCAGTGTCTCTAAGGACAGATATGCACACAGGCTACAGTGGAAACACAGACGAGGTGCTCCTGAGAGGAAAACGTCCAAAGATGCTTCATCCTAGAGGAGAGTGCTGCACTAGCTGTACTGAGTCTGAAGGGCTGAGTGGCCAGTTAGGCTGTAGTAAAGGGAACATTCCAGGCAAGACCAAAAAAGAAAAAGGAAAGAAAGGAAAGGAAAGAGAAGGAAGGGAGGGAGGGAGGGAGGGAGGGAGGGAGGGAGGGAGGGAAAGAAAGGAGGAATGAAGGAAGGAAGGAAGAAAGGAAGGAAGGAAGGAAGGAAAGAAGGAAGGAAAGAAGGAAGGAAGGAAGGAAGGAAGGAAGGAAGGAAGGAAGAAAGGAAGGAAGGAAGGAAGGAAAGAAGGAAGGAAAGAAGGAAGGAAAGAAGGAAGGAAGGAAGGAAGGAAGGAAAGAAGGAAGGAAGGAAGGAAAGAAGGAAAGAAAGAAGGAAGGAAGGAAGGAAGGAAAGAAAGAAAGAAAGAAAGAAAGAAAGAAAGAAACAAAGAAAGAGAAATCCTACAAGGCTAGCTAAAATCTATTAAGCTACTCTGTTCTAGACACTTTTTGAGAAATGCCATGTATGTGATAAATCTGAAATCATGTACATCATTTCATTTCTCCCTCATAGCCACACCCTGAGATAGACATACTATTATTATCTTACATTTTACAGAAAAACTGAGCCTGTGAGCATTTAAATAATTTGCCTAAGGCTGCACTGCTAGGAAGTGGCAGAGCTAGGATTTGAACCCAAATCTCTCTGAGTCCTAAGACATGACACTGTAAGTCTTTTTAGCTACACCATACTAACAACTGGATGGGGCTGAAACTGAAGCTCGATTCAAGACAGAATGGTTTGCAGTCAGGTTGGAGGGGTGGGTCAGCCAGAACGTGAGTTGATGGTTTGTTTTCTCATCTGGAGTGTGACTCTCTACCACATTGCTGTTTTTACCATGTGATTAAAAACGCCACAGGGGGAGCGCCATAGATTTGAGTGATTGGGTTTAGAGCAGTGGTTCTCAACCTTCCTAATGCCGCGAGCCTTTAATACAGTTCCTGTGGGTTGCAACCCACAGGTCGAGAGCCACTGGTTTAGAGGGAAAGAAGTTCCAGAAAAGATTGTTGAACCAGCCCCTGCCTGAGTAGTGATTCATCCCTTCTTCATAAAATGAGCAGATTTCCCTTTTAAAATAGTGTTTCCAACATGCCCAACATCAACAGATATTTGAGCATTTTCCATGAGGCAAACACTTTTACGGGCAGTGGGAATTCAGCAGGGATGAAAACAGACAAGGTCCCTTCTATTAAAGAGCTTAAAACAACCTTCCCCTGATGTGACCCCTCTTATGCTGGAAAAATGCCAGGAAGGTAACAATCACCCATTAGCCTGACAGTGGGCATCTCTAGCGGTGGGCCCCACCCTGAGATGGTCCCACCTGGCTCAGGTGCTCCTGACCACTGCCAACACCTCAGCCCCTGTCATCACCACGAGACCCTCATCCCCAAGAGGCCCAGGGTCATTTATGTGGCTACCAAGAGCTTGTTCAGGGAACAACTCGTGACTCTCTGAGGGGGCCCAAGGCGGGCAGGATCTGCTGGGTCAGCTCTGGCCCCCAGAGTGCTTTGCATGCTTTGGCCTAAGAGCTCCTGCCTTGGGCCAGGCAGGAGATTTTTTCCCCTAAAAATGTATCTCAATTCAAATTCCACTCTGCAGGAATACCCATAGTGCCAAAAAGGAACAACAACAAAGGAAACAACAACAGGATTCCAAACAAAGCATGGGATAGGGAGTCTAGTTTCGGATCTCATGTTTTGGGGACTCTAAACCCAGATATGCTGAATGTGGCACCTGGAAACATCTGGTTGTATCTGAACAAAGGTGGCAGGGAAGGCAGGTCCCTGGAGGCCAGCTGATCTCTCTTCCCAGCAGCGTGGCAGGGCACAGGGAGGAGAGAAAAGGAAGCCAGGTGCTCAGACAGAAGGTGGGCAGAGGTCACCTGCCTGGTGTCTCCCATGCGTAGTGCAGGGTCACACTGACAGGAAGCTCAGGTTTCCTTAGGAAGTAGCCTGTCTTCTCAGTGCCCCCTCTGAGGGGGGGGACTAGCTTGCTGAGCTGACAGAGGCCGTGACTCCCTGCCCCAGGGTCTCCTCCCAGTCCTCTCCCTCCCACATCCTGTTCCCACCTCCCTTTCAGACTGAGACCTTGTCCCCACTCATGCATCTTCCGTGGACTGAGCCAACTGTCCCTGCCAGAGGCTCCCTCCTGGCGGTGGGAGGGGGCAGACGCTGTATGCCTGCAGTGTCAACGTCTCCCAGCCTCACTGAGGCCTGGGCTCTGTTCTCCTCCTTGGGCCTTGCTCTGTGGGGCCATGATAAGGGACAAGGGAAATGTGATCCTGGGTGCTTTCCTTGGACTGAACACATAGCCAGGTTTAAAGGCAAGCTGCATCTCTGGCCTTGCAGCTGCTCAAGGATGCTCCCCCCTGCCCTGGACCCAAGTGCTCCAACCCTCCCTGCTGTGGGCTCTGGCTGCCACCATGGCCTAAGCCAGGTCTCTGCAAACTTTCCATTGGATAGTAAAAGTTGTAGGTTTTTTGGCCATATACAATCTCCATCGCATATTCTTTGGTTTGTCTTGGTTTTTAGGGTGTTTTTCTTTACAACCCCTTAAAAATGTACAAACCATTCTGGGCCATGTGCCAGAACTGGCCTGTAATTTGTTGTCACTTTTGTAAAAGTACGCAGGCCTTTCTCAAGCCGGAGCAAGTAGGATGATTTTTCCAGGGGTTCTCAAAAAAAAAGCTCTTCCGGTACATGGCCTTGCCTGGGCTATGATGAAATCCTGATCCGTTGAGCAGCTGACTGTGATCCTAATTAACTAAGAAGCAGCAGGATTTTTCATCAAACTCTTTTTTTATAAAAAAGTTTCCTTATCAAAATAAACAAAGTTAGCAATTTAAAAAACTAGGAGTATTCATTACCAAGCACTACACTAATCATGGCTGTCAATTGTTGCAACCGCCATGTGCCACCACTCATATGCATTTTGTACTCTGATTACTGCAGCTACCCCGTGGTAGATCCCAATCCAATCCAGGGTAAACTGAGCTCACTTTGTTGCTTAAGAAATACAATTGGCTTAACCCCTTCTGTCTTAAACTCATTGGGAAGACCAAGATAGCAGCATGTGCCCAGTAGTGGGAATTCTCAAGGCACCTCCAGCTCTTCGTTTCCACCTGTCTCTCTTGGTCCCTTTTCTCAGCTTACCTGTTTTCCCTGCCCCTCACAGCTGTGGCCCAAGCCGCAGAACACTGCTCTTCTCTGTAATTTCCTTCTAAATGCACTCACCCAGGAGCATTGTATGGATGCCAACTTCACTGAAGGTTTAAGACAATGGAGAGACTGGGTCTTGAAGTGGCCCAAGGTCAAATGTACCACTTTCCCTCAAATTGGGCATCAGTCACCCCATTTTCCAAGTCATTTGGTTACTCTACCAAATATTAGGGCTCCTCCCCATTCCTGGATGCTCTCTGCTCCTCCTCACCTCTCCATCTTCTGGGCTTTTCCACTCCTGGCCTCCCAAACTCAATTTAGCCTTCCAGCCTGCTCCAGGGTCTCCTTGGACATTTCAAGTATCTCTGGGACAGTGATGGCATCACTCCAGGTCTCTGAACTGGCATCACTTGTGAAATTTCAGTCTTTCCTTTCTTTTTTTCTCTAGTTGTGATCAATGGAACAAAGAAGTCTAGAGTATATATTTTTCTTTGATAGCAACAGTATGGCTGAACTTGCTATAGATGGTTCATAACTATACCGTTCTTTCTCTGTTAAAATCACACCCCCAATTTGCCAGTGAGAAGGTGATGCTCAGGACCACCCAGGTGACAAGTGGCAGAGTTGCCAGAGCTGCAGTTAACATCCAGGCCTGACTCACTGTGCTGTTCTCTGAATCAGCGCTTCTCAAACTTGAGTGTTCCTGAGAATCATCCAAAAGATTTGTTAAGGCAACACGGATTGCCCAGCCGCTTGGGAGTTTCTGAATCTGTAGGTCAGAGGGTAATGGAGCCTGAGAACATGCATTTCTAACAGGTTCCCAGGTTTTCTAAAAAAGAATTGCCATCTTGGGCTCTGGTAATATGCTGGGCTGTGTTGCTTCCTATCAGTTTACTGTCACACCAGTAAACTCATAGGAACTACCTATCAATCAGTTTGATGAACTATCACCCAATCTGGCCCACTGCCTGTGTTTATAACACCCACAAGGTAAGAATGGTCTTTATATTTTTAAATGAGTGAAAAATAAAAAGGATATTTTCGGATACATAGTAATTAGATGAAACTCAAATTTCAGTGCCTCTAAATATTAATGAAGTTCTACTGAAACACAGTTATGCCCATTCATTGATGGACATGTCTGTGGCTGCTTTCCTGCCACCATAAGACAGTTGGGTAGTTCTGACAAAGACCCTATGACCTGCCAAGTATAAAATATTTAGTATCGTTGAGTGATCTCTTACAAAAAAGTTGCTGACCTCTGGTCTAGATTCTCCTTATTTCTATGATTCCCCTAGCAAGATGAATCTAACTCTCTGGCCTTTCTTACAAACACCATGACTCTGTATCCTTCTACTTAACTTCTACTCTTCAGACCAGCTACTTGATTATCTTCTAACCACAGTGGGAGATAGTTATTTACCTGGAATATTCCCCAAAGACATCAGTGTACACTTACCTACCTTTTCCTCAGTTAGGAGTTGCCCTGCCTGTATGCACGTTTGGGAAACACACATTTCAACTTTCTTAAGAAGCTCCTGTACATACTGAAATTGAATGGGATTGTTTCTTTGGCAACTAGAAACCTTTAATACAGAGCCTGGAATTAGAAAATTCCCAGCTTCCACCAGGAGCAATTTTCTCAAGCACCTGGTATTTCTTCCTGTATAAAAAATTTTAACACATTAATTCAGACCTACAGTTGACCTTTAAACAACACAAGTTTGAACTTACAGGGTAACTTTCTTCTCCCTCTGCCTCCTCTGAAACAAGCCCTCATCTTCCTCTTCCTCAGCCTACTCAACGTGAAGACTGACGAAGACCTTTAGGATGACCCCCTTCCCTTTTATGAATAGTAAATATATTTTCTCTTCCTTACGATTGTCTTAATATTTTATTTTCTCTAGCACACTTTATTGGAAGACTACAGTATACGATGCTTGTAAAACAAAATATGTGTCAATGCCTAATGGAATTTCAATACAAAACTTTCTAAAAGCTTAGAATAAATGCAGGAAGCGTGCAGAGTTCATGTTCTAGTTCCTACTCAAGAAAGCACGTGCACCAATATGTTTCCCCACTTGAGAATATGCTGGGGTCCACCTGGAAGGCATATGCTCCTTTGGCCCTCCGGGCAGATTACTGCATGGTCTTTATCTAGGTCCACTTAACAACCAGCGCAGACACAGCTTTTGCAAAACCCTGACAATAGACATTCTTTCTGAATAGAAGACAAATTTCTTTGCCTGAGTAATAATTTTCTAGCATCTGTGTGAAAGTCTTACATTCAGAGAAATGCCACAGTTTTTGGCACCAGAAAAGAAGGCGCCATCTGTCCCCTCTCGGGCTCCTTGGCTTGAGTTCCTGGGGCCATTGTCACTCTCCTTTGGGAGGCCGAATGCAAAGGCATTTCTTAGGTGAATAGGAACAACAGGAGGCAGGTAACAATAAGCTGGAGCTTGTAAGGAGAGGAAACACGTGAGCATGGAAAACCCTCCCTTTGAAAGAACCGGCCACAGCTGTGCAACACCAGTGCCAGGCCATGTGGAATGTGGGGGTGGAGGAAATCTGGTCATTGTCGTACAGTGGGGGAATGGCAGTGTTTATATCAAGATTTCTCTGCATGCTCTCCTGACGGATGGTGGCCCACTTGGAAATTCTAGGAACTTTAATACATTTAAAGGGGCAACTCTTTTCTCAATAAGGGAAGCAGAGAACAAATTTCTGGGAGAAAGAGGCACAAAGGAAAATTTGGGGGGAAAATGCTTTGTAGAACATAGGTCCTCAGGGGCAGATTGTCACAAATAATTGCTTTAGTGTCTCAGAAATTGGACACTACAGAAAAAAACAGCTATAGAGGATAGCAGGCACGTCTAAGTAGTAACAGTTGGAGTATCAGTTCCACTCTCTTTGAACCCTGTGAACCCACTGAATTCCTTGACTCTCAAATCCCAAAGTGTAGAGATGAAACCCCTCTTCCCAGTAATACCTGGAGTTCTCCCAAACCATTATGGAATATTTTTCTATGTGTTTTCTTGTTTTTTCCTTTTCATTCTTTTTTTCCAATACTAAGTCATTGCCACAGTTTTTCCATTTTCTTTGATGAGGTTTGCCCGTGTGCTTTCTGGTCTCAGTTAGAGTTGGTGAGTCTGGTGTGGACTCAGGGGCTCCAGGCAATAGTTATAACAAGGGGATGCGTCTGCTGGGCCCCTGGGTGAGCAGCCAGTGGGGCAAAGAGTGCTGTCTGACCTGGGCTGTTGGGCACCTGATGTGGCAACTTCTTGAATCAAAGAAGAATCGACACAGAGAAAACTCACGGCCCGAGATCACTGTTCTGGACAAATTAAACATTTCTTACCCTTAGTGGTCTAATTTTATTGATGAAATCATATCATGTGCCTTTCCTTCCTCCTCAATCATTGACTGGATTGGTAAACAATTGCTTTCATCCTGTTGTTATCATGGTAGGGCACACAGGGGAAGCCCTGGCACACTGTAGGAACAGTCAAGGCTTGTAAAACAGCAGAGGATGGGAACATCACAAATGTGCTAGGCTAGCACTTTGTGAGTATGACATCATTGACTCATGGGCGCCACCTACTCGCCCCTACACTGGCCAACCCTGGTTCAAGTTCAAGGACACCCTGGATTAAGAACCAAGGAAACAATCCCCTTTTGTACAGATAGAAAAGATACCCCTTTGCCAAATTTACTGTAAAAGCACTTCTCAGCTTCTGCATCCTCAGAAAGTCCATAATGGAGCAGGAGGGATTTAGAAAGAAAACGTTTGCAGATATTTACAAAAAGAAGTTCCTTACACGTTGCTTTCCAGGTATGGGAGGTGGAGGCTCAGGATCAAACAATGGTTGGTTACTCTAACAATGGCGACGTCTGTCCCTATTTGCCAATAATGACTTTACAAGTAGGAAAGGATGGCAAATACACTAGAATCTCTGTAAGTTCTCCACTGTAACAAACTGGTTGACACACAGAGGTGGTCAACATAAGGAACTAAGCCTGCTGTACTGATACATACATGTGGTGCACGTCTAGTCTATGAAAATGAGGTCAGCTTAGGGAGGCAATCAGTGCAGGGAGGTGGTCATCTGTGGAGGTTCTACTGTACTTGGAAAACATGAGCTAAAATAAAGCTAACGCTTTCTAAGTACTTATAACTTAAAACACACGGCATTGTTGGCTCCTTTAACCTTCCTAAGAATGCTGTGAGGTATTCCACTCCTTGCCATACTGCTGGTCTGCTGATGGAGCGGCTCCCACCGGGCAGAAGGCAGCTGCTCAGAACATCAGCCAGTGAGCTGCTGATGGCAGCATTGCCCAGCTGACCACAGAATCACAGAGCCCCAAGCCCGATGCCCGCAAGCTCCCCTTCCTCTCTCTTGCCCTGCTGTCCCCACAGGGGACGCTCAGCCAGGCCACACCCTGACACAGTGGGCCACTGGAAGGTTTCTCACAGCCAAGGCTGGGGACAATGCTCAGTGCCCTCAATGAGGTCTGCATTGAAAGGAAGCACGAACGACCGACTTATCAGCACAGCCTCTTCCACTGCCTGCCACTGTCCCCAATCCTCCTCACCGGAGGGCTTTAGACCACCTATAGGATGAGCTGCCTGAAGTCTGAGGACCACTCACAAAAACACTGATGCTGATTTAAGAAGGCAAATCTCAGGCCACACCTCATACCCCCAAAGCAGAGGTGGTAGATCTCAGAAATGTAACAAATGTTAATAAAATGTCTCACTGAACTTGGAGAAGCACAGCTCTAAGCCGCCTTCCCAATGGGAGCATTGTACTGAGCCGGCAACACCGTAGAGGCAGGAGCGGGCATGGCCTAAGAGAGAGAGAGGAGGAATCCCAACTCCTTCCCCGGGGAGCTGCTGTGCCCTGAGGGCCTCTGGCTGGAGCCCCAGCTACTGGGAGGACACCTGGAGGGGAAACATCTTTACCTCCATCCAGCCTCCTCTGTGCAGGGCTTGGTGGTGTCAAGAGCACAGGGGAGGCCTCCATGGTATGGGGGATCTAGATGTCCTTGGCGGAGGAACCCCAGGATCATACATTCAGGAGAGGACCTCTGGCTGAACTCTTTCCAGATGGGTCAAATGTGGCCAGGCCAATGGGTGCCATGGGTGGAAGTGAAGAACCAGGCAGAACTGGGTGGGCTCCTGGGAGTGCCCAGGGCTACTCTGCAGTTGGAGGAGGCACAGGGTGGGGAGACACCCGGGCAGCCACATGACCCCCTGCAGTCTACCAGGGTAGCGTCAGAGCATCCTGGGGCAGAGTTTAGGGGTGTTGCCCCATGGCCACATCCCCAAGAACCAGGACTCAGACAGGTGCCACTCTGGGCAAGGAGCCGGTGAGTGCAGGCCCCTCAGAGGAAGCAGTCACAGCACCCAGCCTGGTCTGGCTCTTCTGCTCTGCCCCCTGAGTCCCCTGGCACCAGCTCCTCTCCTAGCCTTGTATAAGGAGACTCCATCTGGGGATCCAGACTCCACAGGAAGCCAGCCAGTGTGGCCGTGGACGCCACCATATTTCCACTTGGCACACGCACGCTTCCCTCAGTCTGTGCACTGGGCTGCAAGGGCTGCTGTGCCCACGTGGGGGCTTAAATAACAGAGAGCTCCTCTCTCACAGTCCTGAAGGCCAGAAGTCCCGAATCAAAGTATTAGCAAGGTGGGTTCCTCTGGCAGCTCTGAGGGAGCATCTGCCCCAGGCTGCTCCTCTAGCTCCTGGTGGTGGTGCCATCACTGGCATTGCTTGGCTTGCAAATGCATTGCTCCAATCTCTGCCTGTGTCATTTTATGAATGTCCTCCCTGTGTCTCTTGCCCTTTTCTAATAAGGACACAGTCATTGGATTAGGGACCCGGCTACTCCCAAATGACCTCATGTTTACCTCACTGCATCCACAGAGACCTTACTTCCAAACAAGGTCACATTCACAGGAGCCAGAAGTTAGGACTTGAACAGATAGTTGGGGAGCAGGGAGCACCCAAAACACTTGGATTGGAGAAGATGCAGAGACCTTCTCAGATGTCATTTAACCTCCCTGAGATGCAGCTCACTCATTGTAAAGGAGAGGCTTAAATCAGACACTGTCTTCTAGGGCTCGGGGTCTCTGAATCTGTTTTCTGCTCCGTTTGCAGTTTCCCCCTCCCGTTGGAAATGGGCTGATGTCCCATCCTGCCTCCCATCCTGCTCAGTCCCACTTGTGAGTCTTACAGCTGGCAAAGATTTTCGTCCAGTATCCCCGGTCCGCACTCAATTTCTTGGTTAACAACAGAGGAAGCGGTGTCTACGTGCACACAAATGCTGCCTGCCAGCCACTTCCCAGCCAGCTCATCTCAAGCCTCTGTCCACTCCTTTTACTTGTTTTCATTCCCCACTCTCATCTCTTACCTACAGCAGCCCAGGTCCCAGTCGCTCTTTCCACCCATTGTTCAGCTGCCAGCAACCTGAACACTCTCTTTTCCGCCTTTCTCCCCACTAGCACCTTTGTTTACATTGAACACACTGAGTTTGGCATCTTGTCCACAAAGTGTCCACGGGCTGCAGGCGCAGTGGAGCCCGATCTAGGCAGAAACAGGAGGCCCATGTTTTTACCAAGGTGTACTGTTGCTAGTCCAATGCTATTCTCTCCTCCACCCCATGCCTTGGTTTCCCTCACGGACATTGAAGGAATGAGACTCAGTCTGAGTAACAGGCACTGAGAGAAAGTACATGAGAGTGACAGGGGGCCCCAAACACACCCTCTACCCAGCTCAGGTTTGGCCCACTTGACTCCAAAACAACAGGTACAACTTCACCAACTCTGCCTCCCCCAACTGTAAGCATCAGGCCAGGGCTTCTTCTGGTTTGTACAAGACACCCCCCCAAGTATTGAAATAAAAGCTGCTCAGGATGGACCCCCAAAATAGGGCTGTAGGGATCAGGAGATCTGAAGAAGCACAGATTCCTGCATTGAAGGCAGAGCACTGACCATCTATTTTGACTCTAAATTTTGGGAAGAATTCCCTGAGCTGTTTTGTAAACTGCACTGAGGTAAAGCCACGTCATGGAAACTGGTGCAGGCCAGATCTCTAGGGAGAGGCTGTGTTTACCCTTGCTACAGAGACTAGAGGTCAACAAAACTGTTACAGCGTCTAGAGGTCAGGAGCAGCAAGCAGAGAGCCAAGCAGAGAGGGTGGCAGGTTTAACCACTTTCCAACAAACTTGGCCATGAAAGGAGGAATCCTTGGTACCTCCATGTTCCTGTGCCTTGTCCTCGCTGGGCTTACATGCGCAATTTCATGTCAGCTTCATAACCCTTGCAGCGTGGTTATTGCTGCTTTTGTTGCTGCTTTAGCTGGGGGAGAGAGAGTAAATCATTCCCCTGCTATACGGAGTGAAAAAGAAAGCACAGATTTGGGCCCGTCGCCAGCCTGCGCTGTTCCTGACATGTCGTGCTGAGTGGTGTGAGGGTAGGACAGCCATACAGTTGTCCTGAAGGGGCAACACTCTTTAGCAAATGATTGTGCTTTTATGTTAGGAGAGAGACGCACATGATAAGGAGGAAAAGAGCTGGCAGCAAGGGGAAGAGGAAGGACTCTAAGGCCAAAAGGAAGGTCAAAACCAAGAGGAGGGTTGTTCTCTCCTTCTTCCCAGAGTGGAGGAGGGGAGGCAGAGAAAGACCAGAAACATTTCTCCATTTGCAAGTAGCCACACACACACCTTCCCACTGCCTCAGGCCTCTTCCCTAACAGGCTAAACCAGTGAGGTTTTCCTGCAGCATTTTTGCTGAGTCATGGCCAAGTTTGCCTAGAAAAGCTCAGATATTGACCATTCAAGGTTCAATCCTCTTACCACCATCCTTCAATATCCAGATAAAGTCTTCAGTAGGAAAGAACAGAGACCAACAACATTAAAACAGAAAGAGGAGATGACCTGGGTCAACTCTTGTACAAAAAAACATTGCATTTTTAATTTCTCTGCCATCAGGGTCTTTGTCATTATTACAGAACTTTAGCACCCCAGGATGACACCTATTATTACAAAGTCTTGTACACACAATGTTGGAACCTGGCTGAAGCAATGCTGAACCTGGCACCACATCTGACGGAAGGAAACCGAGTCAGGGAGAGAATACCAGAGCTGTTTGAGCTCAGTGGAGTCGGAGGCTCAGTTGAATAATAGCCTCAGACAGGCTGAAGTTCAGTCTTTCAGCAACTGGCTAAGGTGTCTTACTCTATCTCAAGTAATAAAAAAAAAATCAAGATTTTAAAGTACATTCCCTTACTTACCCTGGAGGGCTCAGGAACTCTTTCTTCTTACTTTTTATGACTCTTTTTACCTATAGACCTAAGTGGTACTATAAATCCCGAATAGCTTCCTACCTGCTGTTCTTCCCTAGCGAGACTTGAAGTGATTACTAGATATAGTTTCAGGCTGTGCAAAATGATAGGAAACTTGGAGAGTTTGCTTTCTGCTCTGATTTACCAGGGGGAGAGGGTAATTTGAACAGCATTTCATTATCTCAAAAGAGGTGGCAGTAAATATATTCTTCTTTTACCAAGGACAGATACTCAACTAATTTCTATTATTACTGGAGATGCTTCCACTGGAATTAGAGTAAAACTTTTAAATTCAAACACTTTGCCTTTCCTTACCAGACAGTATTGCACTAAAGACCAGTTGCAGTTGGAATCCATTGTCTCTTTGAGCAATGGTTGAAGGTAGGGAAGGGAGGAATGCACCACGTCCCCGCCCCAATTCCTATGAGCCCCACGAATGCTGCACCACTGTCTAGGCTGCCTCTCCATGTCCAGATAGGAAGAAATTCGTTTACAAGCTGCAGGTTGTCTTTTAAAAAGGACAACACCTGCTTCAGGCCCCACGTTATTAAGAAGTACACATTAAACCAGAATCTCATTACAGCTGTCAGAATTACAATGATTGACAGCTGGGAAATCTCATTCTGCATTTCTGCAGGATTGCAGCAAAGCTTTGATGAGAACTTAGGTATTCACATTTGCAAAAGCAGCTCTTTTATTTGCTCTTAAAGATATTTTGGTAATGCACAGATCCCACATTGAAACTTTGCGCAGGCAGTCCCCGAGTTACAAACATCTGACTTATGTATAACTCGCACTTATGAACAGGGGTATTACAGGAAGTCCCCAAGTTATATACACATCTGACTGATGTGCTACTTGCACTTACAGATGGAGGCTATTAGAGGTAATATGTAAATGTACCTGTTGGAACTTACATACAAATTCAACTTGAGAGTAAAACTATAGAACCTATCTCCTATAACACAGGGACTTCCTGTACTGTGCTGAGGAGGCCAGTATCACACAAAACCAAAATGCGGTTTCATTTTTTTTCTCCTCAATTTTATCCTGCCCTCACTCAACTCTGATTTTCCCTCTCGGGACAAAGAAGGAGCTGAACAGAAGTTATTCTAGCCCGACTTATGCCAGGAGATGACGCAGACTTGCTCTTGACCTCTGAAAAGCATTTCTAAATTCTTATATGTAAGAGGACGGAATGGCAAAGCAGTGATTTTAAGATAAATAAATCAAAGTGCCATCTCTATTTGCAACCAGAAAGGATCACATCTATACATTTGGTTAAATAAAACTCCATAGTTAAAGAAAATTCACATGTGGTCAATAAAGATATTTTCACAGAAGCTTCACTTAATATTTAAAGTCATCGGTAACTAATGGTGAAAAATGAGACATTAATTCTTTCTCCTCCTTTTGGAAGAGCCTCTGGTACTGTTGTATCATTAGGGCAGTAGGTTTCACTTCTTGAAATAGTTTTTGGAAATAGGGATTGTGTTGGGTTTTGAGCTGTTGCTTCTCCACCCCAAATCCACTCTTCCATGATTTGCTTTATGATTCTGAGGTTGAGATGTTGCAAATCTCACTTCTCTTTCTTTCTACTCTGTTAAACTAGTCTTTCACTGGTATAGTTTTATTTTACTAACGCTTTCTCCAAATACTACAGTAGAACCTCTGTTAAGTTGACCACCCAAGGGACTGCGACAAACTAGTCAATACACAGAGGTGGTCAACATACGGTTCTGATACGTCCATGTGGTGCATGTCTGGTGTCTAAAAATTAGGTCAACTCAAGGAGGTGGTCAGTGTAGGGAAGTGGTCAACTGTGGAGGTGCTACTGTAAAAAGATTTTTGAAATCTAATATTCAGAGTGTTTTATTTCCTCAAAATTCTACCTGGGGCATTTTATGGAGATGGAATGCTTGATGAGGGTTCTAGAGTCAGGGAGTGACCTGTAATTAAAGCCTCATCAGTGATAAGGAGCCCAGACCAGATATGAATGCTGTGGCTCTGTCAAAGACCTTCTCATGCTATGAATCTCATGATAGATAACAACAGAAAGCCATAGCTCATCTCCAGGCCACATAAAACTGTCTATTGCCTGCAATACCCACTCTAGCTAACTACTCTGAATGAGGAAGTAACCACTGGGAGCCATGGAGCCTGCAGGGCCCTGAGGTGTGTCTTTGTAGGTCTTGCACAACAGGACACGATTGCTCCTCCCAAAGCATCACACACCAGACCCCTGTGCACCCTTCCTACCAAGCACAGAGGGCAGAAAAGAGGATCTAATGAGCCAAGTGGCCAAGGGTGTGACTCACCAGGTGCATCGAATTCTACCTGCAAATGCCCAAACTGTAATTTCCATGTTAACAATTTTTATTATATTGACAATCAGAATGGACAACTCCAGAGACATTCTCTTGCAATTTCAGTATTTCTGGACACTACTGATAAGTTGTAGCCACCGTAGCATTTTTCTTGTAAAACACATAAAAGAAAACAAGGAAAGAGATGCAGATGCAAGGTGAGCTACTGTGAATGTGAGTGGCCTCCATTCCCCAGCCTCTTAGGGCAAGAGATTCAGATCATGTCTCAGAAAATTAAACTCCTAAGTCATGGGCCTTCTCAGTCATTTGCTAATGATGCCCAAGAACAGTCTAGCAAATAGTCAAAGCCAGGAAAGTTGCATCTACAAATGCCAAGGGTCTAGACTGTATATTTACACTGGTTGGTCTATTTTGATTAAAATCTAGTAAGTACAACTCATATGAACTGAGAATACAGCATGATGCCTTGAAAACAGAAGGAAATTTGGAGGCAAGCTTTACAAGTAAGTGCCTCAGCACAGGTTCTGATTTCCCTAAGCCTTCCTTCCTCCATCAGTAAAATAGAGCCAGTAATAATATCTACTTTCCCATGTTGTTGTGCAGATAAATTCAACATTTTGTGCTGAAATACCCTACCACACGGAGAACTTCTAGGCTCAGAACCACTTTAGAGCCCTTGACACCACGTTAGCCCTTTGGCTAACATGGTATCAGGCATATAACAGACATGCAGTAAATGTCTGGCTGACTAACTGAATGAATGAATGAATTCCATGATTTACTGAAATGTCCTGAGAGCACCTTTTTGTGCTCTGAAGGAGTTTATGTTGTATGTAAAGGAGCCCATGTCAGAGAGGAAGCAACCCAGATGTTGGAAGGATGTGGACCATTTAATGTGTCATAATTTATTTCAATATGATCTTTCTCCTGAAAAGCCTCAAAGAATTTTCCAGGAATTATATAATTAACCATGAATTCTTATAAGAAAGAGAACAAGAAGGCAACATCCTGGCCATAACAGCTGTGTTGCAGCTAACGAGACCAGGACCAGCCTTCTTACCTTGACCAGCTCCCCTCTTCCCTTGGCCTTTGTGGGACTCAAAAGTTGGGTTTTTTTCCTGAAATCAGAAATAAGGAATGGCAAAAACCTGTCCTTGGCTATAATGTATTCTTATTTCATCTTGTGTCTTCTGGAAAGGAGAAAAAAAGTATATGTTCTCCACTGACTCTTGGTATGGTATAGCCTGATGGTGGAATTTGCCCAGTTAATATCGTTGCAGGTTCTGGCTTCTCTGCAAACAGCTTCAGTTCTGAGATAAAATAGGGCATGGAAATCATTTGACCAATACCCATTCAATCCTCTTATTACCATTTATGGCCTCAGCTTCATATGCCTAATGAAAACAAGAACCCGCAGCTTAGATTGCTGCAAGGGGAGGTGATGACTCCTGCCCCCATTCCTCCCCAGTCCTGTTTTACTCCCACTGCAAATCCGTCACAGGCCTGATGAATTTCCCAAGCACTATCATTAAAAACGTTGTTGGGCAGCGCCCATGGCTCAAGGAGTAAGGCCATATACCAGAGGTGGTGGGTTCAAACCTAGCCCCAACCAAAAAAAAACTAAAAAAAAAAAGTTGTTGTTTGCAGGAATCCAAAGATGATGTTTATGTTGCTTGGAGTGCTGGACGTTACACTTAAATGTTAGGCAGAGCTATAAATAAAGCTCCAGTCTATTGGTATGTGGCAATATTCCTTCCGAATCACCTCAGTAAGACACCAAAGATAACAGCACCACCACGCCCCTCACAGCACCATGAAAAGGCAATTCAGTACCAACGTCGCCCGCAGCTGCTTATGAGCATGAAATGTCATGTCGAGGTGATTTGTGATGGGAAACAAATAGTAGTAAGTAACCTAAGATAAATGGTAAAAAAATATGTACTTTTTTATCACCAGTCAGACATTAGAGTTGTCAAAAGTAATAGTTTGGGGGTTAATCTCCAAGAGAGATTAATATAGAAATTAATCTCCTATAATCTCAAGAGATTCTATCAACATTCAAATGGTTCCCAATAATATACTAAACCTTTGGCTGGGTGCTCCTTTGTAAGGCACATTATGATGAATTGTCTAGATACCTTTCCTTCTCACTTGACCGTAAGCTCCGTGAGGGCCTCACATAGAGTAGTACAGGAAGAATGAAGGAGGGAAAGGAAAATGTGGGTAATTGCTGAGAGGGGTATACCAGAGAAGACCCCAGAAATCTCCCCAGGAACCCTTCTTCTGAGGATACATTCTTTAAAGGGCCACCTGACAGCTGGGAGGAAGGGATTCCAGGAGGGGCAAAGGAGAGTCACAATGGGGCACATTTTCAAAGTTGACCAATCCTTTCAGAAAAAAAGCTCAGAGGGCTACTCAAGCAAAGGCAATATATGACCAAAAATATACATATACTTATGTTCAACTAACATCCATTTCACCATCTTTTCAGGACTTGCCCATTGATAACCATTTTCGTTGGGCTTTCTGGACCTGGATGCTTGTTTCAGCCCGTGTTAGGCAGAGCACTGACAATGGAGTGTGCCATGAAATCCCAGCTCTGCCACTTGCTAACTGTTGTCATGTCCCTGAACTACTTTTCTGCAGCTGAAAATAAAGATAATAATAAGTACCTGGGAATACTGTGAAGACAAAGTGTCCAAGGAAGTAACTATCATAGTTTATGACAGCATTTGATTTAAAAAAAAAAAAAAAGGAACTATTGGATATAGGCTATATTCTATTGGAATGGATTGGGCTATATTCTAGCAAACCTGCTATTGGCTGACAGATTCTATAACACGCCTGGGAGGAGTGAGAAGAGGGTGTCCCGGGAGTGTTAAAAAAATATATAGGGATTATTAGTGCAGAGTACTCATCATCAAAATACCCATAGAGCACCAAAATTATTGTAGAATGAATTTTATTGTTCCTTCTTCAATTATAGCAAATGAATATTGTCAACTATGACCTTGGTAGGGTCCCAGAATGGAGAGTCAATAGACCAAAAGTCTTATGGACACACAGAACTCCTGTCTCTCTTGTGGCAATTCAAACCAAAATATCACCTGTTTCATCTCAGATAGGAAAAAAAATATATGTGTAGAAAGCCTTTCTTTAGATATGTTCATCACTTAACTAAATCCTGTCAGTGACCTGCCCAGAAGCACTGGGAAAGTACAGCAAGTGTATAAACAAATTTGGGGAGAATACTTTTTTTTTTTTTTGAGACAGAGTCTCACTTTGTCTCCCTTGGTAGAGTGCCCTGGTGTCACAGCTCACAGCAACCTCAAACTCTTGGGCTTAAGCAATTCTCTTGCCTCAGCCTCCCAAGTAGCTGGGACTACAGGCGGTTGCCACATGCCCAGTTATTTTTAGAGACAAGGTCTCTCTCTGGCTCAGGCTGGTCTCAAATCTGTGAGCTCAGGCAATCCATCCACCTCGGCCTTCCAAGTGCTGGGATTACAGACCTAAGTCATCACACTGGGCCAGGGAGAAATCTTATGTTGGAAGTAAGAGAAGAAGTGTGGTGCCAGGGGACTCATATGGGTGCTGGACAGGCAGTGAGGCGAGTCCTAGTCGAGCCCTGTGCTTCCTGGTTGCATAGGCAGTTTCCTTAATTTCTCTAAGACTTGGTTTCTGTCTCTGTAAAATGAAGCCATTCATACATACTTTGGAAAGTTGCTGGGAGAATTAAGCAAAATGAGGCCTACCCAGCCTATGGCACATAGATATTTGTTTTTCCTCCTCTCAAATTCCTCTTCTAATGATATATCATGTTTACATGATATCATCAATTATTAGCTTAATTCCAGTCATGATAATGTAGACTGATGATCTATGTTCTTACTTAAGGTCATATATATCACTATAAAGTGAGTAATCTAAGAAAATTACATTTAAATGCAGGGCTCCCTTCAAAGATGCAAGCTCCTGATGGACAAAGGATGTGTCTTACTCATCTTTCTTTCCTACGAGGTGTCAAACACACTGTTAATCATGAAGCAGTACTCAAATATTTGTGGAAACTGAACAATTTGCCTCAAAATATTAGATGTTCCATGTTATTAGTTCTATATGGCATCCCCAGAATAAATCATGGAGAGCCTAAAGATACATCTTGTTCAATGGTTCCAATTCTGAGCTTTTTAACTCTTGGTTTCCAAAGGGACCTATAGAGATGAAAAATTGAGGAATTATGTCATTTATTCATTCATTTCGTGCTTTCCTTTCCCCCTTGCTGGGCAAGGCAATTAGTAGAGCCACCAGAGAGTGTGATAGGATCCCAGACCTGTCATTTGCTCTGTGTGGGTGTGGACAAGCATTGTTATCTCCTCACCTAGATTATTATTTTTATATTATCCAACTTAATTGAAACAAAACAGTTGGATCTACTATTCTAGGAATAACTAGCAATTTCTGCTTCTGGTCATATTCAGCCTGGCAGAACCTTTTTATGTAGATAGAAGGTGACTACAGTCATTTAAGGTATTCCCTCCAACTCAACTCACAAGCACAGAAAAATATTCCTTTCTATTCTCACTACCTTGAACAGACTTCTAAAATCCCCTGTACTAAAGAGATTCATTCTCTGGAGTTAAGGCATTGCCCATCTGCCATCCTCTTACTCAAAGTCAACAGTCAGCCTATTTGCTTTTGAATTTAAAAATAAGACTCTGGTTCCTCAAAAGATTAAATGTATAGTTACCATATGATCCAGCAATTCTACTCCTAAGTTTATACCCAAATCATTGAAAGCAGGGATTCAAACAGACACCTTTACACTAATGTTCATAGTAGCATTGTTCACAATAGTCAAAAGGTGAAAACAACCCAAGTGTCCATCAACAGATGGATGGACAAACAAAATATGATACATACATACAATGGAATATTATCCATCCATAAAAAGGAATGTAATTCTGACACATAATATAATATGGATAAACCTTTAAAACATTATGCTAAGGGTTCCGGAGCAAGATGGCAGCCGAGTAACAGCTTCCTTGCAACTAGGCATGGAGTCTGGGGAAAGAAGAATCAGGTGTCTCTGGCTGGTGGGATCTGCCCAGAAACATCCCTTTGGGGACACAAGGAGTCAGCATGAGACTTTTGGACCCCATGAGGAGGACAAAAGCAGTGGAGAACTGGCAAGTGGTTGCATGAGTTCGTTTGGTCTAATCCCGTTGGCAGCTGTAAGTATAGCAGCAGTGAGACTGCAAACTGGAAAGGCCTTACCTGTGAGCTGCTTTGGATTTTTTTTTTTTTTTTTGGACTTGGCACTCAGTTGAGCTACCTTGGGAGACCGTGGACTTTAAGCACTGTCTATAGTCCCAGACTGAGCCGCTGAACCGGACGGAGTTGATAGTGTTCGGCTATGGGCCACACAGAGCCATTGTGGGAGAACTGCCTCAGCAACTCCACCAAAGGGACTGTGAGATAGCTACTGCACCAAAGGGACTGTGAGGTAGCTACTGCAGAGGATTCCACCTATAAAGAAATGTTAGAGGGCAGCACCTATGGCTCATTGAGTAGGGCACCGGCCCCATATACTGAAGGTGGCGGGTTCAAACCCAGCCTCAGCCAAACTGCAAAAAACAGAAAAATAGTCCGGTGTTGTGGTAGGCACCCATAGTCCCAGCTACTCGGGAGGCTGAGACAAGAGAATCGCCTAAGCCCAGGAGATGGAGGTTGCTGTGAGCTGTGTGATGCCACGGCATCCTACCAAGGGCAATAAAGTGAGACTCTGTCTCTCCAAAAAAAAAAAAGAAAGAAAAGAAATTTAGAAATGACAGAAAAGAATTTAGAATACAGATGATGAAAACAATGAAGAAAATGATGGAAACAATGAAGGAAACTGCTGATAAAGTGGAAAATAACCAAAAGGAAATCCAAAAACAGAATCAAATAAGAGATGAATGATATGAAGACTATAGAAAGGATATAGCACAGTGGAAGGAACTGAAGCAGTCAATTTCTATTGCAATTAAAGATGCAATAGAAAGTATCAACAACAGATTAGATTATGCAGAAGAAAGAATCTCAGAGGTAGAAGACAAAGCACTTGAAATGACTCAGATAGTTAAAGAGGCAGAACAGAAGAGAGAGAAAGCAGAATGTTCACTGACAGAATTATGGGACTTTATGAAGCATTCAAACATATGAGTTATAGGTATCACAGAAGGGAAGAAGAAAGCCTCCAAGGGAATGGAAGCCATACTAGAGAATATTATAAATGAAAATTTCCCAAAAATCACCAAAGATTCTGACACACTCCTTCCAGAAGGATATCAGACCCCAGGTCACCTCAACTCTAACCAAGCTTCTTCAAGACATATTGTGATGAACCTGTCCAAAGTCAAGACAAAAGAAAATATTCTTCAAGCTGCTAGGAGTAAGTGCCAGTTGACCTACAGGGGCAAATCCATCAGGGTGACTGCAGACATCTCTAGTGAAACTTTCCAAGCAAAAAGACAATGGTCATCTATCTTTAATCTACTTAAACAGAACAATCTCCAGCCCAGAATTCTGTGTCCTGTGAAGCTAAGCTTTAAAATTGATGGAGAAATCAAATCATTTACTGATATACAAACATTGAGGAAATTCACCACAAGATGACCAACTCTATAGGAAATACTTCAATCTGCTCTACACACTGACCATCACAATGGATCAACAGCAAAGTAAGAACTCAGAAATTAAAGGACAGAACCTAACTTCCACACTGATGCAAAAGATAAAACTAAGCAATGGACTCTCACAAAATAAGATGAAGAGAACACTACCACACTTATCAATTATCTCAATAAATGTTAATGGTTTGAATTCCTCACTATTGGCTGAATGGATTAAAAAACACAAGCCATCCATTTGCTGTCTTCAGGAAACACACCTAGCTTCAAAAGACAAATTAAAATTCCAAGTTAAGGGTTGGAAGACAATTTTTCAGGAAAATGGAATTCAGAAGAAAAGAGGAGCTGCAATCTTATTTTCAGATACATGTGGATTTAATGCATCTAAAGTCAAAAAAGACAAAGATGGTCACTTTATTTTGGTCAAGGGAAAAATACAACAAGATGATGTTTCAATTCTAAATATGTATGCACCCAATTTAAATGTTCCCAGATTCTTAAAACAGACCTTACTCAGTCTGAGCAATATGATATCCTATAATGCCATAACAACAGGGGACTTTCACACTCCTCTTACAGAGCTGGACAGATTCTCTAACAGAAATTAAACAAGGATATAAGGGACTTAAATGAGACCCTAGAACAAATGTGCTTGATAGACGCATATAGAACACTCCATCCAAGAATATTCTTTATCTGTGGGATGGAGTGTTCATTGCCCCATGGAACATTCTCCAAAATTGATCATATCCTAGGACACAAAACAAACCTCAACAGAATCAAAAGAATTGAAATTTTACCTTGTATTTTCTCAGACCACAAGACCCTAAAGGTGGAACTCAACTCCAACAAAAAAGTTCAACCCCACACAAAGGCATGGAAATTAAACAATCTTCTGTTGAATGACAGTTGGGTGCAGGAAGAAATAAAACAGGAAATCACTAACTTCATTGAGCATAACAACAATGAAGACACAGCTACCAAAACCTGTGGGATACCACAAAAGCAGTTCTGAGAGGAAAATTTATCGCTTTAGATGCCTACATTCAAAAATCAGAAAAAGAGTGCATCAAAAAACTCACGAGCCATCTTATGGAATTGGCAAAAGAAGAACAATCTAAGCCTAAACCCAGCAGAAGAAAAGAAATATCCAAAATTAAATCAGAGATCAATGAAATTAAAAACAAAAGAATCATTCAGAAAATTAATGAAACAAGGAGTTGGTTTTTTGAAAAAATAAATAAAATAGATAAACCTTTAGCCAGACTAACTAGAAATGGAAAAGTAAAATCTCTAGTAACCTCAATTAGAAATGATAAAGGGTAAATTACAACTGATGCCACAGAGATATAAGAAATCATCTTGGAATACTACCAAAAACTTTACGCCCAGAAATTTGACAATGTGAAGGAAATGGATCAATATTTGGAATCATACCCTCTCCCTAGACTTAGCCAGGAAGAAATAGAGCTCCTAAACAGACCAATTTCAAGCACTGAGATTAAAGAAACAATAAAAAAATCTTCCAACAACAAAAATGCCCTAGTCTGGATGGCTTCACACTAGAATTCTATCAAACCTTCAAGGAAGAGCTTATTCCCTTACTACAGAAATTATTCCAAAAAATTGAGGAGGAAGGAATCTTCCCCAACATGTTCTATGATGCAAAAATAATCCTGATACCAAAACCAGTTAAATACCAAAATAAAAAGGAGAATTTCAGACCAATTTCACTAATAAATATAGATGCAAAAATTCTCAACAAAATCCTAGACAATAGGTTACAGCTTATCATCAAAAAGGTCATATATCAGTCAGTGTAACCTGGTTTCTTGTACTGTCAATGAATCCCCAACAATAAAAAAAAAAAGAAAACAAGATATCTGATTACAGAAATATTGTAAATATGGGGGGGAGTTTCTGAATTTTTTATATACATATATATGCATTCATACACACAAACATACATATATATAAATAAATAAAATATATTATTAAAAAAAACACATTATGCCAAGGG
>CAUYON010031517.1:0-36339 GCA_963573935.1 Arctocebus calabarensis
ATGGAATATTATGCAGCCTTAAAGAAAGATGGAGACTTTACCTCTTTCATGTTTAAATGGATGGAGCTGGAACATATTCTTCTTAGCAAAGTATCTCAAGAATGGAAGAAAAAGTATCCAATGTACTCAGCCCTACTATGAAGCTAATTTATAGCTGTCGTATGAAGGGTATAACTCAACTATAACAGAAGAATCTGGGGAAAGGGGAAAGAGTAGGGAGGGGAGGGGCGGGGCGGGTGGAGGGAGGGTAATTGGTGAGGCCACACCTACGGTGCATCTTAGAAGGGTACAGGCGAAACTTACTGAATGCAGAATACAAATGTGTTCATATAATAACTGAGAAAATGCCAGGAAGGCTATGTTAATCAGTTTGATGAAAATAGTTAAGATTGTATATGAAACCCACACATTGTACCCCTTGATTGCACTATTGTACACAGCTATGATTTAATAATAAAGATAATTTAAAAAAAACCCTAAAAACCAAACATCCCTGTGTAGAAACACAATATGAACCTGCAACTCATTTTATGTCTTCTTGCTCTCAAGATTGGAGCTCTGTACTCATTGTTCAATGGCTAAAAACAATTTCTTCATTTATGTTTTTTCCTTTATTAGGGTTACTTACCATGGGATAGTAAGAATGATACATATTAAATTTTATGGCTGAACTCCATGACTACAGTAAAAGGTTATAGGACACTGTTGCCAATCTTGTGTTACTAGATAAAGAGAGGATGCAGTAATTGTATATATATATATACACACACATGTTTATCTATACATATACACATGTTTATATATAATTATATACACATATGCATGTTATATATAAAAATATACATAATATGTGGTATGCCTATAATATGTATGCCATATATAATGAATGACACAATATGTGATATACATATGAGTTGTATGATATATATTTATATATATATACACACACGCACATACACAAACACATATATAGATTAATGTGTTGTTTTATATTGTGTTCAATATTTTCTTTCAGGAAGATATTTCAAAGGGAGTCTATTTATTCTTCACCCAATCTGCATTAATTCATAGAAGTAAAAGTTTAAACTTCTCAGTTTGGGAGAGGTTTTTGATGATGTCTCCATTACTATGGATAATGTCTAAACTGATGAATTTATGTGGAGCACTTCTCACACTCTGATTTAGTTTTCTGCCCTATCATATTCCAACCTAGTCCTCATACCAGTAATGGCCCTTAGTGATCCTCTTGTGACTTCCTGTTTGAATGGCGTTCACCTCCATGTCTTGCATATACCATTCTCTCTGCCTGGAATGCCTTTTAGTCCCCCCCCACCACCAGGAAAACTGTTTCATCTTTTCTGCAAAGATCATCTATTTGCCACCAGAAATGTTAATTATACCTTCTTAGTTCTTCCTCTGCAATTTCATTTATCTCAGTGTATTAAAATTATGTTTTTGTGTATCAATATTCTCACTTCCTGTTCCTCTTATAAAATCATAGCAGGACCACTTCTTATTCTTGAGGGTAACCCCTTCACGTTTACAGTATCTGGCACATAATAGGTTCCCAATGAATGTTTGGTAATCAGATAAATGAATGAATACACACATGGGTGAAATGAAAAATAGGTGTCTCTATTTTTTTAATGATAATACTCCAAAACCCAGGATAGTAGATTTCAAAGACCAAGTCACATGTTTCTCATGCTGTCCAACATTCACTCTGCCTTCTGGTTGCAGATCTGAATTCTATTATTTCTCAAAGGCCATTAAGAAGCCTTCAGAGAAAGCACATGAAATTACCTCCAGCGCTGGTTTGCAATAATGTCCTTTTGTTCTCAGATAGTCTCCAGTTGACAGCTATCAAGGTTGTTCTAATTTGTGTCAAACGGGCCATCTACAGGGAACATTTTAGAATGGGGAAGGTTCGGGAGATAGAGAAAAGTAATGAATATAAAGTGTAAATGCCATAGTAAAGTAATAGAGACATATAATAACACCAAGGGAAATTTGACCTTCTGGCCAGAAACTCGATCGTGAACCAATTGGAGAACTTTAGAAAATTGGATCAGCCTCAGTAGTCACAGAGTAAACATGGGAAGCACAATCCAGTCTTATTAAACATAATGCACACTTAATGCATAATTTTATTGCAGCCAATTTCATGCTACTGCTTTAAATGTAGCTGGGTTTACTTCCATTGCACCAGTCCACTACCATTAGTGCCTCTTAAGAGAACAGCAAGGCCAGTAAACTGTCACTGGGCTGATCTCTTCCTCAGCCTATACTTTCTGCCTCATAAATTCACCCTGCTCCCACAGCTTGTACTGAAATCTTGTCTCCATTCACTACATGGCTTTTGAAACACTACACTGTTTTGGCTAGTTGTTTGCATATGAGTATATTACAGCATTTCCATTTTATGCCAGCATGTAAGGCGGTGAACCCTTGCCTTGGGAGAGTGTTTATCTGCATCCCAAATCCAAGAGCTGAGGTTCCTGGCATCTGTAAATTCAGTCCAGGGCAAAGGTAGCATCTGCATTGTAATAGGAAGGTAGATGTGATTCTGAACCAAAAAGAGAGAGAATAAAACCTCTAAGATACATCTTATCTACGTTTTAGGGCTCATTTTCTCCTGTCAATATTAATTTTGGACAATATGCCCTGAAATTGTTTGTCTTCCTTTGAGGTTTAGTCGTCATATATCTAAATATAAATGAGATGCTGAATAAAGATTATAAAATCCAGAGCCTGATGAATGTCTTTGAAGTCTTGGTTTTGCTATTATTTGTTTGAGCTTGGCACATCACTGCACCTCTCTCAGCCTCTATGTCTTCATCCACAAAAGGAGGTTCGTAGGCATCTTGTGAGCAGCAGATGAGGGCAGGCAGTGAAAGCACTTTGTAAACATGAAAGCAGTTTGCATAGATTATTAGAATTAAAGAAAAATTAAGAGCAAATCAAATTCTGTCGAAGCCACAATTATTTTCAAGACCTGAAAGACATTAGATTTCTAAAGCTATCCAAAAATGCATTACATATATTTTAATTCTTTTCCCAAATTCTGAATTCTCCTCTTTGAAAAACAAAATCTAAATAAAATTTCGTATTCAAACAAAATTTCTGAAATTATTTTCCATCTGTTATGGGATGAGAAAGCAAATAGTACTGAAGCCTATGAAGAAATCCATAGCAGAAGGTCTTCACAGATCTCTGGGGCTCTTTAAATCCTGTGCAAAGCTTTGCTTTCTCCTTGAACAATTCTTTCCCCATAGGAATCCCTTGAAGGTGCCTCATCTGTCAGAGCCAGAAAGAAAGCTCTGGCACCTGGGTTTGCTGTGTCCTCTTGAGGGGTGCTCTTGAGGTGATCACAGGAGATCCAGAAAGGAAATCACTGATCTGCATACTGAATTCTGGAGTCATGAAATGTTTCAGAGAACATTTGTAAAGGAAGACAACTGCTTCCAGATAGTTAAATGTTAAGCCACGCCAAAATATTTTACAATTTTCCAAATCTACCTAGATTATAAAGGGGACAGTGTTCCAGTTGTACATCATAGACAACTGCTCAAAAGTATTAACAGAATCCACTCCATCACGGGAAAGGGTTGGAAGCTGTGTCACTGGAAACTGAGCCTGCTTTGGGGGAGTCCAGAGTGGGTATAAGCCAAGACTCCACCCGCTGCTGATATTAGCAACATTCTTAAATTTTTTCTTTAAATTCTTTAATGTGTACTTTGCCCACTTCCAAATGGGATTGAAAGTTCATTGATTCACTCACCAACAAACGTCAGCAGAGTCCAAGATATTGTTGGTCGGCCTTGTGCTAGGCACCAGGGATATAGAGATGATTCTTCACTAAAGAAGTTATAATCTATCAGTAAGATAACCCATGCATGAAAATAACATCATACAAGAAAAGAAGTAATACAAGTCACAAAGAGAGATAAAAAGCAGGGTTAGAGAAGTTTAGAAGAGAGAAAGATCATACCTACCACACGATGGTTAATTCTATATTATATCATAATTAGTTATGACTGTTAGTTTCTCATCATGATGATGACAATCTTAATATACTTTTCTAGATTTTAAATTATGATTAAAAACAAAATCTATCCAGTATACACCCACTGGTGCTTGGACACAAGAAACATCTATCCAAATATATAGCATCTATGTTTCAAAGCTCAATGTTAAGTATGGTAAGTTCAAAGTTAATAATGATGCAACGGCTAATAAGGACATCTTAAGATATCCTCTGCCATCTGGTAATGGGTTGAAAGTACTCGTAAAATCTGGAGTTTAATGAACCTAATCTTTGCTGGTGCAGTGGCTAACTCACCTCCAGGCACTTTTCTGCTTTCTTGAGAGTCCTCTGTCCTGCTCACTCTGCTACCATTTCCCTTTCTCCTCCCTCCTTTCCTTCTACCTTTTTTCCCTCTTCCTTCACCTTCTTTCTTTCTTTTTCCACATTTCTGCTCCTCCTTCTTCTCTTTTTTCTTTGCATTTTTAACTATATAGAAGTATAATTCACATATAATATGAACAATATGTGAAAGCCATCGTTTTAAAGTACACAATTCAGTAGCTTTAATATATTTATAAAGATGTGAAACTATCAGCTCTAATTCCAGAACTTTTTTTCCCACTGCATCCTCCTTGAAAACAAACAAACAAACAACAACAACAAAAAAAACCCCAAAAGCCTGGACCCTTCTGCCATCACTCTGCAAACTTCGTGTCTCTTTCCAGCCCTGCACAACCACACCTTTGTTCAGATATTTGTATAAATGGTATCATATAATATGTGGCCTTTTCTCTTTGGTTCTTTCACTTAGCATAATGTTTTCAAGGTTCATCTCTGATGTGGAAGCTATTAGTATTTCCTTTCTTTGTATGGCTGAATAAAATATACCACATTTTGGTTATTTATTCATTCATTGATGAACATTTGAGTTGTTTCCCCTTTTTGGTTATTGTGGACAATGAAACCCTAAACATTTGTGTATAAGATTTTGTGTGAACATATGCTTTAATTTCTCTTGGGTGTATACCTGGGTGTTCACTCTCTGGGTTGTATAGCAACTCTATGTTTAACTTGTTGAGGAACTATTGGACTGCATCCTTCTTCATCCTCACCAATAATTCTTCTCTTGTCTCATTTAAAGTAAAGCCATTCTAGTGGCTGTGAAGTGGTATCTCCTCATGGTTTTGAATTGCATGTTCTTAATAGCTATTGATATATATTTATATATGTGCTTATTATCTATTTGCATATTTCCATTGGAGAAATGTCTATGGAAATTCTTTATTAATTTTTATTTGTGTAATTTGTTTTTTCCTGTTGACATCTATGAATTCTTTATATTTTTTAGACACAAATCCCTTATCAGATATATGATTTACAAATATTTTCTCCCATTCTGCTGGCTGTTTTTCTTCTGTACTGGATGATGTTGTTACCTACAGTTCTCAACCCCTAGGCCAGACTGGTTCTGATCTGAAACCTCTGAGGAGCCCAGCCTCAGAGCTCCACCTTCCCCCTTCCCCCATCTCCTCATCTATGGAAATATTGTCATCCATAAAACAGGTCCCTAGTGCCAAAATAATTGGGGATCACTACTTTGAAGCACAAATATTTCATTTTAATTAAGTGTCATATTTACTTATGTATTTAGTTTCTTGTGTTTTTGGTATCATATAGGGCTTTGCTTAACTCAAGGTCAGGAAAATTTACTTGTATCTTCTTCTAAAAGTTTTATAGCTTTAACTTTTACTTTTAGTCTTTTCCATTAGGAGTTAATTTTTGAACTTTATCTGATTTTATATAAGGGTCCAGCTTTATTTTACAACAGGGAGATTTCCAATTGATTCAGAAACATCTCTTTAAAAGACTATTCTTTCCCTATTAAATGGTGTTGGCACCCTTGTCAAAAATTCACTTTCTATCTTGATCAACACAGGCTATATTCACATGAAGACTTGGGAGAAAGCTACCATGCCTTCCTATATGTGGGAATAAGAGGTCTCTAAGTATCTAGTTAACCCTGACAATTGCATATTGTAATAAGATTAAAGAAAGAGTAATGAAGTCAGAAAGAATAAACAAACAAAAAATATGGCAGTCCTGTGTAAGTGGGTACATGTTTTTGTTATTTTTCCACTTATTCTGATACTGAAAGTATAATGCAGACTAAATGTTGACATTTAGCAAAAATCTTAGTGAGATCTGAAGTAAAATACAGACCTGCTATTCCTGGTATGAAGGTGTGCTAAAAGATTTGTGAGGTTATGTGAGCAATACAGATTTCAGAGACACTGCAGGAAGAGATGGCAAAGGATGAAAATACCACCTTCTTCAGCATCTGTGGTTGAACAAGATAGTTACTCACAGATTAACATGATCTGTCATCTATATATGGTGTAAAGATTTAACAATATTTTGCATGTTTAACATGGTGATTGTGACAAATTCTCCCTTTGCTATTTGTTAATTATTTCTCTATACTCTCATATGAAGATTAACTAGCAAGTGAGCATAGGCAAGACCCCACTTGTTCTGGATGATGGGTATTCCAAGGAATGCTGGGAGGAAGACTTCTGAAAGTGGAAAGGATATATGTGTGGCTGACAAAACTTTAGATGTGCATATATGAGTCCCTGGACTTTGACAAGGGTGATTTCCAGAATTCCAGAGAATGACTAACCATGATCCCATAAGATATGACTCAGAGCAGGGAAAGTGGCAAGAGAAGGTGAAACCACTGTCAAATAGGCAGTTCTGACTGTATACCTACAGAGATCCAAGTGTGAAGCGGTCTGGGAGTAGAAGTGCTATAGCAAGGGTAGAATTGAGAATGACATGGAAAAGCACTGTTGAGAAAACTCGAGATGTGCTGAAGCTGTTGGAAAGTCTGAAGTAGAGTAAAAGAGGAACAAACAGAGGGACAGGGAATCAAAGCCCAACCACAGTTTCTATCCTGTTCCACCTCAGGTGTCTCTTTGACTTTCTCACCTCCCATTCCTGCACCATCCACCCACCATGTGGTCTGACCCTGCTACCTTCTCGAAAACTACTCTGTCCAAGATCACCAGAAACTTAGCAGATTCCAGGTCTTGTGTGCTTCCTTCATTGTGAAGACTGCTGGTCTTTTTTCCTTGTAATATGGAAGAGATCAACCACCTCTTCCTTCCTGATCCTCTCCTCTTTCGGCCCTTCCCTCTCCCCTCCCACACTGATTGGTCCTGTGTATCCGCCTATCAGTCCTTGGACATTAGGATTTTAGCACATCCTACTTCACTTACACTCTGCTTGAGTTTGGGATCGTTTGTGCAATAACAAACTCATGTTTTCTCAAAAATCATTCTCCTCTTCCATCATAGATTGTTGCTATCAATACTGAGCTAGTCTCAAAGACTCAGTTTCTCCCTTCCCCTTTCCCTCCAGGGACATGCTCACTGGGATCTTTCCATCACGGATATGACCATCACTCTCTAATAACTTCAATGACTCCCCGTTGTTCACAGCTGGATCATAAGGCTCCATTTCTGGTTCTATGTCTTTACGACAAGTTTCTTGGTTCTTACATCCCCAGCGCCACTATGGATTATGGCTTCAGGACTTTTCTCATAATCTGCCTACTCTGGTCCTGGTTGCCTGCTCATGACCTCACTTCTTGGACCTTCGCTTCATCCTTGCATGTGAAATATAAGCTGGTGTCTCACACTGCTAACCAAGCATTCCATGATTTGACTTCGGTGACTTCATCAAGATCGTGCTTACTCTCATGCACACACACACACACACACACACGATATCCCTTTCAATTGACCTGAAATCCCTTTATTTACCCAAATTATGTAACTCGATTGTGTTAAACATGTATACATGTGCACATGTACATATATAGCTACATAGATCATAACAACTTAGTTTCAGCAGGGTGAAAAGCCTTAAAAATTATGGTGAATAAGACTATAAATGTGAATCAATAGTGAGATGAATTTGCCAAAAAAAAAAAGTGAGTGTAATTTTGGTTTGAATGGAGGAAGGTCGGCCATGCATCCATCCAACAGTGTTATTAATCTGTCCACTCTCCAGTAGATGCTCCAGCTATGATATAATACTTTTGTTTTTGAAGTTTAATATTTTTTTTGGAAAATAGACATTAAATGATTCAAAATAAAAATAAAATGATAACATGAAATAGATTTTGTAAGGGAAAAGTCTGGTGTTCAGAGAAAGAGCGTAATGGAGATAATTTAGATTAGGAGGTGAAGGTAGATGTCTCTGGGTGAAGTGATTGAAAACCAAAGGGCAGAACAGAAGAGATGAAGAAAAGAAATCCAGAGAAAAGAAACTCCCCAACAAACAGCATGTTTCTGCTTTACAAAAAGCTCTTGAAGGTGACTGTACATAGATTGGAACATTATTGGGAGAGTAAAAGGAGAGAGCACCTAGAAATCAGGAGGAAAATGGAGGTGATTAATTCAGAGGGGACAAAATGCCCATAAATAGAGAAGGAAAGAAAAACAGTGTTTATTGAGCATTTGCTAGGTGCTAGTGACTTCTGGGAACAATCACATTCATTATCTCATTCAGTCCTAATCATGACCCTGAAAGGAAGGCATTAGGTCCATTCTATACATGGAGAAACTGAGGTTGAGTGAGGTTTAGTAACTTGCACAATTAATAAATGGTAGAACAAACTTTCAAACCTCATTCTGTCTATTTAATGCCGGTGCTTTTCTACTGCATCACTGTCACAAGATCACCATTTTTGTATCTCTAAAAGGCTGCCAAGCACTGAAAATACAAGTCTCCAAGTGCTCCTAACAAGAGGACTCCAGTGAGTGAATGCACTTGAGGGTAGAGAGGTTTATTTTGAAGCAGTGTCCATGGACACAGTTTGGAGGCCCATCCAGGAGGAGGTCAGATTAGGCAAAGAGACAAGGAGGTCCAGGATCTGCAGAGAGTCTCATTCAACTGAAAGTCTGGAAGCTGCAAAGAAGGGCCAGCAGTCTAGTAGAACCCAATTGAAGAGCAAAAAGCTACAGCAGCCTTATGCATACTCCTTGGACTCTGCCCTAGTCTGTCTGAACATCTATAACAAAGTACCACAGACTGGATACCTTATAAACCGTAGAAATGTATTTCCCACAGTTCTAGAGACTGGGAAGTTCATAATTAAGATGCAGGTCAGATCTGGTGGCTGGTAAGGGACCATTTCCTAATTCATAGATGGCACCTTCTCACTGTGTCTTTTTATAGAAGTAGCTTCCTTGGGGCTCAAGTCCAAGGACACTGATCCCATTCCTAAACACATCCTCAAAGGCCCTGTGTCCTAATCCCATCACCTTGGTGGTTAGAGTCAACATAGGAATTTTGGGGATATACAAACATTCAGACCATTACAGACTCCCTTCAGAAAAGAACATGCCAGTCAGCTGTAAGGGGTACTGTGTTGGAGCTGGCACTGTTCTCCTCCCAGGTAGCCATTGGTCAATGACTGAGTGTGGCAGCATTACTAGGGCAGGACAACTTCTGCTCCGGAAACCTGTTCTGGAGGTTCCAATGGGTTCTCTAAGACTTTGCCATATGGGAATTACAGTGGGAAACTCTCTCTTCCCAATCTGTCTACCTCACACATTATAATAATAACTAAGTCTTACGTTGCACTTATTATGCACCAGATACTGTTCTAGAAGCTTTGTGTATGTGAGTTCATTTAATTCTGAAAACACTGGGAATGAATACCACTATTAACACCAGTTATGGATGAGGATTCACAGAACAACATGGACCTACTCTGAGGTCTCAGATTTGTGAGTCAGAGCCAAAAATCTAGTGATTTGTAGAGTCAGAATTTGTGCTCACATAGTCTGGTATAGAGTTTAAGTTCATAACAGATCTTTTTAGGCAACCTAAAGCGGTTAGAGACAAACTTGAAAGACAAAGGAACAGGCCTTCTGAAATATTTGCTTCCCATATAGGGTGGCCTTTCTGCTCTGTCCCTCTCCTCTAACCCTCTCCTGCTCTCTGCCCCTTCTATACTGGCCTTCCTTCCTTGCCCAGGCCTCTCTTGGCCCTTTTCTTTCCTTCAGGGCCTTCACAGCTGCCCTTTCCTCAGCCCAGGACCCTCCTCTTCACACTTCACTGACTTCACTGGACCAGGCTCTACTCAATCTCTAGCTCTCGGTCCCTTGCCTCATCTTTGGAGAAATCTGTCCTGACCTCCAGTCTGTGTTTCATCTCCTCGTTACATTAACACCTGGTGTCAGGTGATTCTCTTAGAATGCTTATTACAACTTCAATTCGCTGACTGGTTTTGTAGTGATTTGTTTGTTTTTCTGTCCTTGGGCTTTACATGTATTTATCCCCCAGGGTGTCCTTGGGTCCAGCCCCAGGCGGGCATGTCACGGTGGCTATCTAGTAAAGACATTTGCTGCACATCACCCCTAGGTCTCAGCCACGTGTGAGAGAGGGTAGACAGAGGGGAACAGCAAAGACACATCTGTGCTGGGAAAAAGTATATATTTTAGAAAATTAGGGTAGGATGGCCCACCTAGGCACTGGATGCACTGTTGCCAGAGGTGTGAAGAAGACAGTGGACACTGGTTGGAATTTTGTAGAGAAGCCACCTTGGCAGGTGTGATTGCAGAGCCAGGTGAACCCCTTCTGTCTCTGAGAGTCCATCAGCCTCCTGTCTGGAGCAGCAGCACCCACAGGTGCCTTGCCATCACCTAGAGAATGTGATGTCAGATCCTCATAAATGAGGCAGAGCCGTGCAGAACAGCAGCCCACATCAGGAAAAGGAGCATCTTCCTTAGTTTTGGTTTGGTCTTTGTTCTTACAGTACTGAAAATAAGGCCTTCCTTTTCCACACCACCTGTCCTAAAACAGAAGCTTAACTGCAAAGTGAATCTCAGTGAGAATGAAGGTCTTAATTACAAGAAGTGCATGCAATGTTTCTGTCTAGGACTTTCCCACCCGTTCACAATCCCATCCTCTTTAATATCATAGGCTTTTATCCTTCCTTACTAAGGATCAACACAAGGGAAACAACCCTTGGGGAGGAGCAGAACACAGATGAAATGTTCTTGCCTCATGTTGCTAGAGTTTGAATGAATCATAGTAAGAAAAAATACATTTCTGTACAACTTTGAATTCCATAAAATGAGTTTCTTTTATTTCTCCCAAGAAGTGCATGATATAGATGATGTTATTTCCACTCCACTGCTGATGACACTGAAGTTCAAGGGGAAATGTGATACACTCAAGGTCTCATAGCCGAAAGCATATCTGGGTCTTGAATTAGCTCTGGAGGAGCTCAGCGATGTCAGTACTGCATGCCATCAATGGGGTCAGGTGCAAAGAGCATGTATTTAAACAGTCTTAGCTGCTTTTATACACACTGAATATGAATATAAACTTGGCCATTGGCTTTGTACATGTAAGATTTAACTGAGAAATGAACATGAATTATTTCTGAAGACTAATTTATTAAAGAAGCATTTACTCATGGGACTATTTAGCAAGTGAAAAATCCATATATTCTTGGTACGAGTATACTTAATAAAGGGAAAAAAACCCCGAGGGCACATGTTTCAATCATTGTTAGGCTAAAATTCCAAATATCTCAGTTGTTATAAGTAGCAATAAAGTAAAAATGGATAAATGATGGAGAAGATAAAGCCATTTGGGAAAGAAAATAATTTCAACACAATTTTTTTCAGAGAGTTATTAGTTAAAGACAGTGTGGGTTTTTCATTTTTAATTCTGAAAAATACCTTTGTTCTTTTTCCTCATGAGGGCTGAGTAGTTGTTATGTTAGGATAGGGTTCGGGTGAGGAATGTTTTGTCCAGAAAAGAGACATGGTTGGAGATCCCAGGCTGGACTCGGGTTCTCATGACGTATCATTGGTCTCTGGCAGATACTGTGCGAGCTGGTGTTACTTGTCGAACCTCACTTTCTCTATCTGTGAATGGGGACCCACTTGATAAATGTTTCGATGTAATAGCTAACATAGACGTAATTCTATTAGTCCCTTTGTGTACGAGATAAGAAATTTGAAGTACCTCTCTGTGCATACTAACGTACTTGTTTTCTCCCAAATCCTTGTAAGACAGGTAAAGAAGAGACACGCACGTCCCTATGGGTGGATGAAGAAACTGTGGCTAGTTGAGGCAAATGGTCGGACTCAAAGCTGCAAGGCCGGCCCAGCATGGAGCCTGGACTCGCCCTCTCATCTGGCACGTTTCCACCCCGCCACAAGGCTCTGACTTGCACAGATAGGCCAACTGTACAAAACCCCCATGTTTCCTTTTTAACATACAACTTCGGGGAAGGATGCGAGGTGACTAAGCCTGGTGAGAGAGGCATTTATGTGTAAGAGGCCTCTGTGCATTAATGCTGCGAGCGAGAAATTGAGCTAGCATCTAATTTTAGTATGCAGCTAGCGCAGTGTGCCTGTTAATCGTATTCAGTCAGGCTGACTGAAGAGGAGAAAGGAATAAAATAAACATTTCACTTAACCTTTACAATTCGTATATTTTGATTGCCCCATACCATTCTCCCTATAATCGCAGCCATTCTCTGTGCTCCCCACACCTCATCCTGCTCCTTGATGCCTGCTCTTTCTTTTCTCTTACCCCTACTGCATCTCCCCCTGCTGCTTCCTACCTCCTGTCACTTCTGGTGTCAACCGCACTCCATCCTGAGACTCTCTCCATCCTTTCTTCTCCTACTACATGTGTGGCTGAGATGAACCTCGGTGATACTCTATTAGGCATCCTGCAAGGGGAGGTTTCCAGGAAGAGAAGAAGGCATGACACTCCACCAACCACACAAGACAGAATTTGATAACGTCTTGGACACATAGGAAACAAAGACAGAGGAAAAGACAATCAGCCAGTGAAACAGGAAAGTAACAGAATCTTGTTATTTTGTCATTCTCATGCTACCTAAGGAAAAACAAACAACAGCAACAACAAAGCATTATGCAGTGAAAGGTGTGCGTGGGAGAGACTTTCTGGGTTACTGCGTGCAACATGGGAAATGTGAACGCCATGGTGAAACAACAGTAATGCAAGGAGGGTGGCCATGACCATGGAGCTGAATACACAGGAGCTGTCATGGTGCATCTCCTTGGTGGAGAAGCAGAGAGTTATTTTTAGGTTGATCTGAATCAGGAAGTTACATATCCCACCAAAGCGTAAGTGAGATAAAAATCTCTCTCTTACCAGAAGCAGTTGGTTAGAACACAAAACCTCTGGAATGGATTTGCGCTGTGGTGTTCACTTTGGTAGCCACTAGCAACATGTGGCTTTTGAACACATGCAATGTGACTAGTCCAGATTCAGATATTTCTGTAGGTATGAAATATACACCAGATTTGGGAAACTTAATACAATGAAGAACAGAATGTTAAAGATCCCATTGATGATTTTTATATATTGGCTACACATTGATATAATAATATGCTTAATGTTGTACAGTCAAATAAAATATCCAATTAATTTTTCCTCTTTTCTTACTCTTTTTAATGTGACTGCTAGAAAATTTGGAACACATATGGTTCAGAGTCATAGTTCTCATTATAGTTATACAGGACTAAACTAGATTTGAGTTTCAGAGTTGCAAGGAGGAGCAAACAAAAAGAAATAATTTCTAGGATAATAATCAATATGCCCAATCTAGCAACTCTGTAAAGTAGATGAGAGAGAAGACCATCTTAAGGTTATTGTTGATAAAATCTAGATATTCCAAAAGAACTCTAAGCCGTGGTAGTTAGAATCAAAGAAAAAGAAGCCATGGTGTAGCCCATGGTAACAGAGGCAACCACTTGGTAAAGAAGAGCCCGGAGAATACAGCCTGGCCAGAGAGGTTTCTTTCTTTTTTTTCTTTTGCCATATTTGCTGAAGGGTGTTTTTGGTTTTAAGGGAGGAATTAAAAGTTCCTAGGGAAAAAGTCTACTGTTATTATATCAGGCATTACGTACACAGCATCCATACAACTGGTTAGCTCAATAATAAACTACAGTCAGTTCTGTACAAAATGCATATTCTCTGATACTCAATGAATCCTTTTGTGGACTTCATTACACTCCATTTTAATTCACTCCTTCAGGTATTCTTGGGGCTCTCCACCTCAACGTGGAACAAATCAGATAAAATTCCAGAGGCCAGAATACCTGCGAAAAAGTAAGCCATCACTCTTAGAGAATATGACTTCAACCAGGCTCATCTGGAAAGAGATGTTCATGTCCTGTTAACATTTCTGTTCACTTAAAAGAAATCCCAGTTTTTTAAAACCAGTGGAAGAAAAAAAAGAGTGTGAGTTTCAATAAGATCTTTGCAAACCCAGTATTGCAAAAGGAAATGCACATGTAAGTGCGGGTTACTACCAGTTTGGGGATTTAATGACCATTTCAGCCATTCCTTCTGTATCTTCTAGAGCCACTACCCATAGTGATTGCAGCTGTGGACCAAGCTGGGTCCCCTTGGATTTACTGTTAAAAATATAATGGTATTTGTTTTAAACCAATCAAGAAATCTGATACCAGAAATTGTTTTCTTCTTTGTCTTTAGTCTTTCCTAGTTCCAAATTGCAATATAAGAATAGGAGATGAGGCTATTTTTAAACCCAGGAGAGAATGGATGACTGTGAGTCTTTTATATGTCTAACATAAACACAAACTAAAAGGAAGCGATTACAGAATGAAACCTCAAAGCCAGCTTTTTGTTCTCAATTGTGAATTGCAACATAAGACACTAAATTCTTTTGGATTCTCTTTAGAGACGTCCCAACATAATGTCTTCTTTTCCTTCTAGGTTTATCAGGAGGAATATTCGAGGTAGAAGCTGCTGCCCATTTCCAGATACCTGCTTGTTTGGGCTTTATGAGTAGCACCTTGTTTGGCGTTGATGTTTGAAGATGCCTATAACTTACTGTCTCTCTTTTATTCTATTTTTCAAGGGTACAGACACCAGTACATGGTTTCCTAATTAAACTCATCAACATAGGTTACTGAGATTTACAACATTCCATTTGGTAGTTTTTCACATAATAATATCATGTTCTGACCCTAGCCTTTGAGTTTCTACTTTTAGTAAAGGCAGTCAACATTCTTATCTGTTCCTTAACGCTATAAGATCTTGGGCAGGTGATATAGTTATTCTGAGACTCACCTGTGAAGTGGGGATAATGATGTTGTATTCACATGGAGATCGGATGAGACATGTTCTGGGTACTCAGAGGTGGGGCAATTTTCCCATTTTCTGTAACCACCAGCACATAATAAGGATGCTCATTCTTTAAACTTGGTTCTTAAAGGTTATTTTTAAGACAGATACAAGCAAGTTCAGTGTTCTTCCACAGTGATGGGAATGCTATTGTGATGTGGCCACCCATACCAACAGGAACTTTGAGCAGGGGGAATAAATCTGGGCAGGGCTTTGGGCCAATCCTTCAGAGTCAGCAAGCCAAGGAATTATGATTAAAATGTTTCTTGTTCTCAGCAGGTGCTGTCTTATCCCGGAGTCTCATTTCACAGGAGGTGGGCTGCAGTTGTGACCGCGGTTAAACACAAACCATGTTATCCTGTCTTGATATTGCTCAATTCATCATTGCACATTCATCAAAACTTTATGGGGTGACGGGCAATGTTCTAGTAACTGGGAATACAGGTGAGAACAAGGCAGGTGGTGCCCTTGCCCTCATGGAGTATCCACTCTGGAAGAAACTGAGAGTATAAATAATCACCAAAAAACAAAGTCACAGACAAGATGTGCGATAAGAACAACATAGACAAAGCGTGAAACCTTATAACAACCTGCACCCAGTCCAGCAAGGCAGGGAGAGGGGGTTCATGTTACGTGGGGATAAGCCTTGAGTGGCTGCCCAGAGGCAGGGGCAGAGGGGAGGCTGGGCTTTTTAGCTCCACCATCCTGCTTGAGGGATCAGGCAGGGGCCAAGGATAAAAAATAAATAAGTCTTCCGCTTCCCCATTGTAAAACTGGAAGAATTCCTCCCAGTTAGGGTCAGAAGGATTAAACAAGCCAGTAGAAGAAAGGCACTTAGAATGGTGTCTGACAGTCAAGATTCATTAAAACCACATGGTAGCTACTGTCAAAAAACTCATAGAAAACAAATGACTACAAAAATGGGGTTAATAAAAATACTGGGAAAAGGTGCTAGAAGCTTCTAGGGGAAAGAATGTCTAACACTCTTTAGCAAAATGAGAGAAGGGATCTAGGTGGGCTTTGAACCCAGGACAGGAGTGTGCTGTGGGGAACAAAGCACCACAAGGGATAGGGGGCAGCAAGCTCCTCACAGGACAGAGTGCAGATCCTGGCCAGCCGTGGCCTGTAATTGCTCCTCCTGGCTGGGATATGAGTGCCCTAGAGGAGGGAGAGGGAGGTGAGCTGGCTAATAATCCGTCTTTCTATGGTTGTCAGGTGCTCTGGGAGGTGATGGAGGAAAAAGAGAGCCAGAGAAAACCTCGAAAGCCCAGGCCCAGACGCGGTGGGCCATTTGGATCTCTATCATCTGAGAGGTGAAACCCCAATCGGGTGCCAAATTGCCTCTTCAGACTCCAGCCTCTCCCCACTGTGGACTGTTTGCCTGTCTGGAATGAGATAATTTGTCAGACACCAGCTGCTGATCATTCTGTCCTCATGGGCACATTTATTATTATGTTACTGTGTGCATGAAGAATCTTTACCATCACCAGAGTGAAAACGATTCAATGTGGGGTTTTGGTGGTGGTGGCTGTTGTTGTTGCTATTTTGCAGAAATTCTCAAGCCTTCCCTCTGCCAGAGACAGCATCCTCGGTCATGAACCGTGATGGGGGAGCAGGCTGCAGGGAGCTATTGTCACAGTTAACAAAACAACACGCAGAGAACCCCAGGGCACGGAGCTGGGGAAGGACTGTTTGGAGTCTTTGTGATCAGACCAGGAGCTCAGCAGCCACGACACTGGGGCTATGGTCTCCAAAAGAGTGCTGAGGCTGGGCTGGCTGGCTGGCTTCTAGAACCGCACCATGTCTAATTATGTACCAGGAGGCAAGAAAAGGTGTAGGTCTGTCTTTCCAGTTCAGAGGGAGAAAAAAAAAATCTGTGGTGTCTCGCGTCTAAGAAACGAACAGGCTGACCTTTTCAGAGAGTCTGAAAGAAAAAACCAGATGTATTTCTCAAGAGTCACTGTGACTGAAGGCTTGCATTGTGCACTCACATAAAGGGAGAGCTAACCAGAAAACAGCAGCTGATGATCTGAAGCTAGGCTGTGCTATTGTCCGGCACACAAATGTTCTACAAGGACCCAGACCACCATGCAGTTCTCTATGCACAGACGATGGAGGCTGGGGGAGGGCGCGTGGACGGGGGGCTTTTTTTCCCTCCTTTTTCTTTCTTCCCTTCCTGAAACCCTTTCCTTCCAATGCCCGTACAGTCGCTCACATTCAACTGCTAGCAATTATTCCCATTGACCCTCGTTGCTCTCCAAATGGGCTATGGGTCTCTGAAGGTTTTCCCTTTGTACCTGACAATCCCCTGTTACAGGCAGGCTCCACGGTGGAGGTGAGGTCTCTCAGCTCCCTGGGGATGAAGACTGGGAATGGAGTGGCTGTGATTTATTTTCCATAGAGCAAAGTCAAAGCCAGGCAAGTGTGTGCTGGGAGGCAGACAGGAGCATCCTCCAGCCTCATCAAGGGCTGCTTCTCTATTGTCCTTGGGGAGGCTCAGGGCGAATGCTGGCATTGTTGGAGGGGGAAGGGAGAAGAAGCAGAGAGATGAAAAAAAGGAGGCAGGCGAGTGAGATGGGAACGTGAGATCTTTTCACCATTTCAGCTCACTTATTTGTTATGCTTTCTCCGACAACCTTTAACAACCCTTAGTGGGCAAATTTCCATTCTCCTACAAACTGTAAAGTGCTTGCAGGAAAACAATTTTCTTACCCTCCTTTTTTCACCATTGCCTCCAGGGTAATTTTCGCCCCAAGTCTGTTCTCAGTAAATGTCCACTACATAAAATTAACTCTGTGCCCCTTAGATGACGGAATCTCTGTCCTCCTTGTCACTCACAGAAGACCTCCTCCCACAGCAGCCTTTCCCAACAAACTAATGTAAGTGGCCTCTGCTCTGGAAACTTTCTATCACTTCGTTTTGTTGATTTTTATTTTTTTGCCTATGTCTATAGACATTTACTAAGAAATTATTTATTGGCCAGTGGGCAAAAAATAGTTCATCTAAGAAGATGAAATCACAGCTTTTTGTCCTTTTAAGTGGCCTGATGACACTTTCATAAAAGTCCACTAATGGCAGACTCAACAGTATTCCAAAAGGAGAATCGTATTACCTTTGTTATTTGGATCAGAAATCCTACTACCTAATGGCTGGACACAGGATCATTTGGGAATCAAGCCTTTAGCGCTGTCCCTAAGGTTAAAGGTTATGTCCTGTTTTAAGTTTGCCCTAGCACCTTGTATTGGAGATAATTCTGATTATATATATTATATATATATAATCCACATATATATATACACATATATATGATTATGTACATATACAATTCTGATATAAAATATATATTTTTTGGTCTCCTTTCTCTGCCAGACTTTAAGTTCTATATACTAACTGCAACAAACACAACTACCATCACTAATATTTATGGGCATTTAGTATGAGATAGGTACTATTTTAAAAGTTTTATGTGTATTAACTTACTCAACTTTTCATTTTGTGAATGTATTTCCCAGTGTCAAGAAGAATAGCTGTCACTACTTGGAATATAAAAAACTACTTATTGAAACAATAGAAAGAAGTGAATGTGCTAAAGCCTTTTGAGATTGCAATGAATGAGTTAAAGCAAAATCCTAGTAAGATGTCTGAGAAAGTAGCCAAGGCAAAGGGCTACCCTGGTGCATTCTTGAAGATATAGGTGAGCCTTGCTTTGTGCAAGAAGTTGCAAAGATTCTGGATTTTTCAAATATAGTCTTGTTTAAAATGCATCAGGGGCTTGGCGCCTGTGGCTTGGCTTGGTGCCTGTGGCTAAAGTGGCTAGGGCTCCAGCTGGTGTCCACATACACCAGAGCTGACAGGTTCAAATCCAGCCCGGGCCTGCCAAACAACAATGACAACTACAACCAAAAAATAACTGGGTTTTGTGGTGGGCGCCTGTAGTCCCAGCTACTTGGGAGGCTGAAGCAAGAGAATCACTTGAGCCCAAGAGTTTGAGGTTGCTGTGAGCTGTGATGCCACAACACTCTACCGGGGGTGACATAGGGGGACTCTGTCTCAAAAATAATAATAATAATTATAATAATAATAAAATAAAGAAATAAAATGCATCAGGGAGTTAGCTATATTGAAAGAATTCTGTTGTCGTTTCTTTTGTTAAGCAAAGAATTCTTTTGTAATGCAAATAAATCACCCTCCCCTTGTCCAAAATAGTAATCACTGGCAAGAACACCACAAATTAGCCTTCTTTAAGGTGCTTTCCTATATATACAGTCATATTCTTACAGAAGATTATTTTGTCCCTGGAGTACTTGATGTATTGAATACCTACACTGTGATAGACCCTTCAATACTGTGAGGAAAATATAATATTCCCATTTAACAGATAAGGAAACTGAGGTTTCTGGAGATGATATGATTTAGCCAATGGGAAAAAAAATCTCTTTATTAACTGAACATTTGAATAATCCTCTAGGCATGCTGTCATTTTGAATTATCACCTTGGATGACAGGAATTTAGAATTAATCTGACTGGTAGGGTTATTCCCCAATCACAGATACCTGGTTTTTGCATGGATTCATTAACTTATTTGCAAAACAGTTTCTGAAGACCTTTTATGTGTCAGGGACTGCTGTGGGAAGGATAGCAGGAAACAAAAGAGAAACTCCTGCTTTCAAAGATTTTTCTATAACTGCACTATCCAAAAATTGCACTAACCACGAGTGACTCTGTGAACTTAAATGAAGACAATTTTTAAAAACTAAAAATTGAGCTCTTCAGTTTTACTGGTTAATCTCAAGCACCAATAATTGAGCACCAACTTTAGCCACCACACCCGTCTGCCCAGTGGCCACCGTAGGAAGACTCAGATGGAGAACGCCGCCAGTCCCGTGAAAAGCTTTATTGGTGAAGCTCTAGATGGGCGATGAGCAAATCCTACTGTGCTGCCTGGGGGTTGTAAGGCTGGGAAGACATCTAGAGCAGAGGGGGAGCAGAGATGGACACTCACCTGAGCCAGGGCCTGAAGGAAGACAGGAGGCAGGTCCCATCCTTACCGGCGTGGTGAGGGGAAGAGTATTCTACATGAAGAGCACTCAGCAGAAGGGCCCAAGGGCAGGCTGCCTGGTGATGGCAGAGTGGCAGGGAGGCTTCTCTGGCTGGAGAGGGGAATCAATGAGGAGGGGCAGTGATGGGAGATAAGATCAGAAAGACGCTGGATGGGTCAAAACGGAGATTTGCCAGCTGCATTAAACTTTGCATTCCCAGGAGAGCTGAGCAGCAGTGATTTGGAGTTTTTTTGTGCTTCTCTCCTTTCTCTTCTTCCTTCCTCAAACATTTCTCCCCTCTCTCTCCTTTATCTCTATCTTTCTCTTTCCTTCTTTCTCCTCTTCTTTCTTCATTTGCTTATGACTCATCCAAGAGAACTCCTTTTGTTTATAATACTCTTGAGGAAATCAGAGCACAGAACAACATTTTTTTGCATCAGGCAGCATCACGTTCTTGTCTTAGCCCAGGGCTCTGAGTCTGTGACCGCAGGACTTGGCAGGCTTGTTCCTGTCAGGTGCAGGTGACAACTGGGGCATTGCGCTTTGTTGAGGTTTTCACCTTCTAGCTGGAGACATAACATGGGTAGTGAAAGTTCCTCAAATTGATTCTAGAGCTTCCTCTTGACAGGATAAAGATGATGTAATAATTTTCTTATTAAATCATTCAATACATTATTGAATACTTTCTGTGTACCCAGTGCTTTGTGCAGGAATGAGGCTATTTCCAGCATGGTGGAATTTCTGCACTAAAACCAGGAAAGTCCTAGGTCAATGGGGATGAGGTGGTCAGCCTACTAGTGGTGGATTTTATGACTACAAAGATAAGAAATGGTGCCTGCCTTCAAGATGTCACAACGTGGTGGAGAAGACAGACAATATGATATTGTAGGGGCTTTGACTGAAGGCAACACAGTTGCTCTGGCACGTTGTATACCTGCAAGGCCCCACTATAGTGAGGGGAATGAGGGAGGACTTCCTGGAGGAGGGGAGCATCTTCTTTGATTCTTAAAGATGACTAAAGATGCCTACCTTGTGATCCCAACTCTGTTGCCCTCCTCTGAGAACCTCTGGGTTCTCTGTGGAGTTTCACACCAGGCAGGCCAATGGGCACACTCATATTTCCTTCTTATCACAGAACCAGATGACTGCTGACCTCAGAGATTCTCCTGGTCCCCAGACGCTTCATGTTTGATTGCTCTGTTTGATTAGGAAGCACTAGAAAGGAAGGGAGTGAGTAAGTATTTGTCCATGGGGCATAAATATTTTGGCAAAAGGAGGCTGTTGATCACATCTGTAATTCTTTCCTGGCATAAAGAGAACTCGAGGGCATCTACAAGAATGTATATTCATCTAAATTCGTGGGACAGAGGAGTCAGGCGGAAAGGCTTTCAAAGGCATGCTGCATCTTGCTCAGTGAGTGTGCATTTCCCAATTCATTCTCAGAAGCAGACATTAAAACCTGCAGCACAGTCATTTAGAATTTCAAAGGTTTCTTCTTCAGGGGGTGGGACACAAAAGACACCACCGTTATTCACATAATGCCGGGATGGTGGGGAACAGCAGCACACCATTAACGAAGATGGTGCAGCAAACCTTTATGGAGAAAGGAAAGAGCCATTCTGCCAGGATAAAGAAGATGCCTCATTACAGTTGCTTTAAAACAGATTATTATCATCATTGCTTTTTAAAATTCGCTCCTGCATTCCACCCAGGTTGGGAGAGCTTACGAAGGGAAAGACAATTTTTAAAAGTAGTTCATAGATCACTAACGAATCACAAACACTCAACATTCAGTACACATCTCCCTCTCCCTCTCTGAGCTAAGGGTGTCAATCAGCGTTTAGAATAAATGTGACTCCCAAATCCAGAGATTTTTTTTTTCATTTCTAAGGCAGACCTCATTCAATGTTGTGTGGTTTTAAAGGGTGCCAGAATCCTAGCCACAAAAGGATGATTTTGAGGACCACAAAAAAAGATGGAGCTTCTCACCCTTAATCTGCTGGTCCTCCAATATTATCTTGCATAGCTTCACCCTTCTCCCTCTCCTTTGTTTTGGAATTACATGAGGTGAATACCATAGATCTAAGTTGGAAAACCAGGAGCCCAAGCTGCAGGAACAGCCAGCAGACAACATTGTCTCTGAACTGCTATTGTTTCTATTTTAGGAGCACATTGAGTGATTAGCTTGGGTAACAGTAACATCGCGTTACCTTGCACAGGCTGGAAATGTCTTTCAATAAGGAGGCAACACCGAGTCCATGTGGTACAATCCCGTAGACAGAGCCAAGTGGAATACATCAAAGAGAGCCTTGATGCAGATGTTTCATGCAGAAGAAAATTAGGTCAGAGACCACTTCAATTTCAGCTTCTGCCAGCCTCGTTTGAGAGCTTCCAGTGAATTCGTAATGAATAGCTTCTAGGGCACTTTTCTCTCATTCAGTCACAGGCTGCCACAGCCAGATGAGCGTTCCATGTGGAATCTTCTCTCATTATTTAAAACTGTTACTTTGTGTTCTAAAATTCCAGAAAATTCCTTCAATGCGCCACCACTATGGGCCTGAAACAAAAAGGTGCCAAAATATACAGAGAGCCATTAATCTGCATTATATTCTAGCACACCCCCCCCACCCCGTCATATACATACATGTTTTTTAATACCCCCCAAGCCCCTTTTTCATGTCTATGCAGGTATGTAAACCGTAGCTGAGCAATATTGAAGGTGTCGGGCTTTTTTAATCTTACTCAACTCTGAAGAAGCCCAGTGGCCTGCAGATGACCAAAATGCTTTGCTGGCTTCTTGCGGGGAGTGTGCATGTGTGAGCGAGTGTGGTGTGCATGTATAAAAAAAACCTTTTCTCTGAAAAGAGCAGAGAAGGGCAGTGTGACCTCAATGAAAGTGAATGATGCTTCTTTTCCCTGCCCACCCCCAGCCCCATCTCAAATGTTATTTATTACATTGGAGGGTTGGAATCGGGGGTGCCTGGGTATCTTCCTTTGTCATATGCTCTGACTGCCTACTCTTTGGGGGGGGTTCTCACTGACAAATCCTTGCCGACTGGTATGGGGTGTGAAAGGTGGATCACTTAAATTCATTCCATGAGAAGAATCATTAGATTCTAAATGCATTCGTGAGAGGGGGGCAGAGAGACAGACTCCGAGGATCACAGAGGCTCCTCAAAGCTCCGATTTCCCATGGGAAAGGAAATGAAGTGGCAGCCTCAGCTCCAGCTCCCCGTGACACAATTGCTTTGTTTTTGCCATCTCCAAAGCATCAGGGCTTTCATTAATTGGTATCCTCAATACTGGGGTTTGCAAAGCAGTGGCAGAAAGCCTCAGAAAAACACCGGAAGGCTGTTTCCACTTCTATCCACCATGGGACGCCATCACAGAAGATGTAGCTTTCTTGCCCTCCATTAGAAGTGCTATATCTGACTTTAAACAATACCAGGCTTTCTGCTTTTCTTCCCCAATTTGGTTGCCTCCCTGTCAACATGATCCCATGATCTTTTTCTTTCTGTGTCATAAACACACCCACTCGCACTCACATTCATGCACTCAGTTAAAATTTCTGGAGAAGGCAGATGTACAGGGCAGCCAGGGGCAGTAGATAGAAAGATGAGCTGATAAGAGAGCCTTAGATTTAAGCTCCACCTGGGGTGAACTTGGATAAGCAGCTCTCTTCTCCAGGTCCAGTGTTCTCACCTGAAAAACCCCAGGTGCTGCTCCCTGAGTCTCTTGCAGCTTTGACATTGACTCAGTAAATAGTCTTTCTCTGTGTTAGAGGCAGTTAATGCCAGTCCGGAAATGTCTAACTATAGGTTGTAGCCACAGATGTGAGTTCCTAACAAATACCTTGCTCTTAGGCTTAGCATTGGCATTATGAGTGTGATCATGTATCAGTAGGATAATCTGACTCTTTCTAAACACACGGCAATGAAGGACAGCTCAGCACAGGAGAAATCACATTGACTCCAGAGTCAGACAAATGTGAATTCAAATGTAGTTTACCAGTCTCTGGCTGTGTGACTTTAGGCAAATCACTTGGCCTCTCTGATTCTCTATTTTTCCCGCTGTATCATAAGGCTAATACCCATTGTGGGAGGTTGCTAGAAGAGTAAATGAAATCATATGAAGGTAGAGAGCTTAGTACAGTTCTTGGTACATAGCAGGTTCTCAGTAAATGTTAGTATGATTATTATTGTTATTAAAATTAATAATGGAGATATGCATGCCGATAGGAAGAAAAGGTATGTATGACTGAGGGCAGTGAAAAAAAAAAGCACACTATTTGAATTGACATCTCCTACACCATTTGGAGAATCTTCCAGGAAACACATACACACACACACAAATTCAGTTTCTAAAGGCAGTAGAAACTGTCTACTGATTTTGTTAAGAAAACATACTCAAAATATGTAGTGAAGATTTTGATATGCAAGTGCTCAATAAATGCAAGTTGGATTCATGTTTACTTATAACAGTATTTTCCAGTAGAGTAAATTCTGGTTTATTATGTATCTCCTTCTCATTCTTCCCTCTGAAGAGGCCTCTTTTTAAGAGGTAATATGGGCAGAGAAAACCTACCTAAGTAGGAGTCACAAACCTTCGACTGGATGTCAAGTTCATAATCATAAAGTCAGAGGACTGCAGAGAAAGTGAAACACAAAGAGGTTCTGCGACTTGACCAAGGTCATGGTGAAACTCTGGTTCTCACTGAGTTCTCCCCTATGTCGTTTGCCATCATAAATTCTAATTGAGGTCATGAGAATGAACATGCTTGGTAATGTCCCCATACTTTCCACATGGCACAGCCCCTTCCCCTCTCATCTGCCAGCTTTCCTGCAGCAGCTGTGGCAGAAGGCCCACCACCACTGTGATGATTTGAACCATTTGCCTTCAACCACACCAAGTCCAGCTCTGAATGTCAAAGCAAGGTGTTGCCTTCCAGAGCTGGACTTGGTTCCTGCTGAGGGACAAAGGACAACACAGCTCTGGGAAGGTGCTATGTGGCCCATCACACTGGGTAGGCCGCTCTAGTGCTGAGGCAGGGAGTGTGGCCCAGGCAGAGTTGTCCAGAGTTAAACATCGTTCTGCTAAACTCCAGATCTGCATGCAGGTTTGTGGCCTTGGGGATTTTACAAAACGTGGATGTGCCAAAAGAACAGAAAAGAAACATCCCTTTGTCCTTTTCCACATCTATTCATTTACTCGCTTTCTTTACTCTTTTACTTATTCACTCATCCAATGAATCATTATCAAAAACTGTTTGGAGAAAGGGGGCTTCTAAGATTTCATTGTTTCGTAAAAGAGACTACATGAGTAGAGACAAACCAATTACAATTCAATATGGCAAGTACTATAATAGGAAAATACTGTGGCAACACTGCGAGGGAGGAATTCAATTTTCTTGCTTTGCAAGTAATAGATGGGGTAGAGATTGTATAATAATCAGGGCTTGATCAGAGAAATGAAACAACCGATAAACATATGTGCGTACATAAGCATACACACATACACATGCATACATGCCGTGTGTAAGATATATGTGTATAAAAATATGTTTGTACTTATACATTACAGAGAGAGAGAGAGAGTGAGACAGAGATACAGAGAAAGACAAAGACCCGCGGAGAGAAGTTTGACCTTATAAGACTGTGGGAGCTGGTTTAACAGTCTATACACGAATGTAGACTTTAGTGTCTAGATTTGGTAAACCTTTTCTGTAAAGGACCAGATAATAAATACATTAGGCTTTAGGAGACATGCAATCTCCACAGCACAGAAGCAGCCCTAAACCATTTATAAACCAATGGGTGTGACTATTTTCTCATAAAACTATTTTTAAAAAAAGGCAGTGGGCTGGATTTACCCTGTGGGCCATAATTTGCCAACCGGGGCCTGTCTTTGCTCCTGGTTCTAGAGCCCGAGGTAGGATAGGCAAACAGGAAAGGAAGATTAAGGTGAAGTGGGGACTGGGGAGCAAGGAAAACCCAGAGCCCCTGAGGATAGAGGATGACCTGGAACCTGCCTCAGTGTCTTCCTGCCTTCAAGCCTCTAACCTCAACGATGCTTCAGTCTTGCAGAAAAAGTGTTTTTTTTTGGGGGGGGGTTGTTTGTTTGTTTTTCTCTTGGAGCTAAAGTCACATGCAACCCTGGAGTTGAAAAACTGAAGGAAGATCCAGGGGAAGACAGAATTGCTGCTGTTCCATTTGCTGCCCCAGACCAGCAAGGTGGGCCAGCAGGTAAGAACAATGGGGATGGTTTGCAACAGTGTCTGGTGCTCCTGTGTTGAACTTTTGCATGGGAAAGGCATATAGCTTCTCCTTTATTTTATTTTATTTTTATTTTTTGGGACAAAGCCTCAAGCTGTCACCCTGGGTAGAGTGCCAAGGCGTCACAGCTCACAGCAACCTCCAGCTCCTGGGCTGAAGGGATTCTCCTGCTTTAGCATCTTGAGTAGCTGGGACTACAGGCGCTCGCCTCAACGCCCAGCTATTTTTTGGTTGTAGTTGTCATTGTTGTTTGGCGGGCCTGGGCTGGATTCGAACCTGCCAGCTCTGGTGTATGTGACTGGTGCCTTAGCCACTTGAGCTACAGGGGCTGAGCCTGGCTACTCCTTTAATTCAAATTATTAAACTCACATAAAACATACCTTATGGCCCACACCAACTTGGAACAAAGTAGCAAAGGAAATTCTGGGAAGCATCATTCCAGTTGAACTAAGTTGAGCCGATCAAGTCTACACATATGGGGAAGGTTTCAAAGAGGAGGTTACCCTGGAACTGGCTCTTCACAAGGGAGGAGCATTTTCCAGGTGAAGGACACCCCCAGAATCCAAGCACGTTTTTTATGTGATCTGTTTTCAAATGACTCCAACACCAAGTTTAAAAGGAGAGAGAAATAAATTGTGCTTTTGCCTCCCAAATATTGAATAATTTATGCTCCCATTCCTCAGTTATTGACCACATCTATCAGAATCCAGTGCGAGCAGGATGGTGAGATCCGTGACAGTTCAGACCAAATTTCCCTCTGCTGGTGGAGGCCAGCCTGCCTGTCCTATGTCCATCTAGTCCTATGCAGATCGTCCAATGAGCATATTCACACCAAGCGATGTTTCAGTAGACAGCTCCCTTAAAATTTGTATTCTGAGTCACGCACTGAAGTCTTTCCTCTTTCTTAGAAACTTGTTCTTTCTTTCTGTGTTTGTCTTTATTGACACTGTCAGAATTTACTAGATGTTCTGGCATCAGAAGTTGTATTTAATTATTCCCTCTTGTAGATCCTTCATGTATTGATCTCATCTCCACACTGCCTCCTATAACCATCCATTCATCTATTGTCTATCAATAGATCCATCTTTGCATTTGTTCATCCATCCATCCATCTGTCCATCCATTCATCCATCTGTCTATCCATCCATCTGTCCATCCACCCATCCGTCCATCTGTTCATCCATTCATCCATCTGTCCATCCATCCATCTGTCTGTCCATCCGTCCATCCATCCATCCATCCATCTCCTCTTCCTCTCTTCTCCATTTTTGTTTTGACTACTTCCCTATTTCTGTCCTCTATCTCTCCTTCTTAAATGATTACAAGGTCCAGTAAATTGATTTTCTTGAAAGGCTTAGTGAATGAATAAGATGCATGGTAACACAGACTTGCATTTGAATTCTGCCTCTGTCCTTTACTAACTGTATGATCTTAAGTATATAATTGAAACTCTCTGAATCTATTGAGGAACTAATACTATCCACATCTCAAGACTGTTGTGGGCACTAACTGAAATAAAGTGAATGAAGCAGAAAAGGCAATACTTGGCACATATAAAACACCCAATAAATGTTAATTCATCTCTCATCCCTATTTCTTCTACTCTATTTATTTTATAATGTTTTTCCGTATGTTTTCATAAATACAGGTAATTGTCACCTAACTCTCTGGACTTTTCTGAAACATTCTTCTTTTTGCGATTGTATATACTCCAATTCTTAACTTACTTTAAAGATGTATCACTATTTCTGAATTTGATTACATAAAATCTTTTCCCCGAATTATCTGTCTTCCCATTTCTCATTGTCGAAAATAGATCCAATTTCTTAGGCCCACCCATTCCCCTGTAAAATGCTATCTCTTTCCATAACCCTTCTTGAATCCCCCAAATTTAAACTTTATTATAGGACTTTATTTTTAGGTGAAGGAAAGGGAAGTGCGGTTTTGAGCACATTCTGTTGAGTGTTGATACACTTGTTCTATACTTTTCACAGCAACCTTATGAAGCAGTTATTATTATCTTCATTTTTTAGAAGAACTTCCACAAGGTAACTCAGCTAGTAAAGACCAAAGCAAAAATTTGAACCCAGGTCCTTCTGATCCCAAATATCCTTTCCATTTCATGTACTTTGCCTTCTATCCTCTATAAGGTGGTAGTAACAATTCTGTCATATAATGTTATAAAATGTCATTTTGACATTTATGAAACATTTAAAAAATAATTAAAAACCATAATAGATTTCATTAATGTATCATATTAAAAGATAGGAAGTGTTCTTATTTATTCTGGCCTCACCTTAACTGTCCCAGTGTAGCAACTTTCACCTACCAATAGGCATGTAGGAAATGTTCAATTAATTAAAAGACATTTAAAGTATAAATAAGACCTGTCTCAAGAGTTCTTTTTCTTGGGAGATTCTGCCCCAGTTTGAAATGTTATAAGTGACCATAAATCCTTCAACCATCATTTAGTCAAAGTAAGGTCAATTCCAACAGTCTTTTTTTTTAGTGAGGAAGTTTGCAACAAAAAGAAAATATTATCATTACAAAGTTCTCATAATAGTAAAAGACTCTCCATACATCAAATAGTCCTGGGCTATTTTGTGAAAATATTTGCCCTGATGCCTACAGCCAGTAGGCAGCAAACCCACTTTATTTCTCTGTCCATAGCATTAGTAATCCTGTAGAAGTTAAATTTGTTTTATTTATAGGTTGGAAGAGCCTTCACCCATGAGGAGTGCTGAGAAAATAGCATTCTTGCTGGCATTCTCCAAAGAGGTTGGGAAGGAACTACTCATGAGGAAGGCCTGGAGGGTACAAATTGTCAGAATGAAGTATAGTTCTTTGTTCAGAATCAGAAGAATTAAGCACTCACATCATAAAATACCAGATGAAGCGCACTTCACCAGACAGACGTGAGCAAAGTGAGAAGAAAGGCGCTGTGTCACAGAAAATACCCACTCCCCAGGTCCAATCAAGACAAGTTCGCTTGGGATCCTTGAGGTTGTATTTTTGCCTAAAATACCACAAAAAATAAAATGCTTCATGATAGCCCAGAAAAGAGTTAAAGCTTTTTAAAAAATATAATGAAATAGAAATCAGATTAATGGGGGAATGCAGAATAATCTGTAATCCACTCAACTGGGAAGTTTCCATTCTAGTTTTGGTATATGACTGTAAGAAGAGCAACTCAAAATGACTGGATTTAAGATGTTCAAAGGTCAATGCAACATCATTAAGTAATCATATTGTGAATTAAACCATCATATCTGGTATCTGTTATCTCTTTGGAGAGAAAGGAGATGCTCTTTTATAAACCTCCAAATTCTATGCTGTCCTCATGAAATGAACATGCTGATGATTCATCATGAGCTCTGAGATCCATCCCAAGACAAAAGAATGGGTTTTTGTTGCTCAGTCCACATGAACGTCCTCGGTCCCCTTCAGATTAATGGCATGTACTCCCCCAGAGAGTTGCCTGAGGCTGAAAGCAGAGCTGTAGCATTGAGATAGAACTAACCCAACTGGCTCTCATGAGGATTGATTGCCTGCCTTGACCTTTCATGACAGTGTTCAAAGCATTTGAGTTAACTGGGTGTGCCCCCACCACCAGATAAGTCAGCCTCACCATAAAAGGGAAGATGGAATTCTCACATACCAGTTTTAAAACACTGTACCTTTAAGACAAATTAAGGTTTACTTCCAATGCAGGATATGGAGCCTTCCAAAGAGAAGCTCGGAATCATCATGAACTATTCATGAAAGTTATTATATTTCTAGAACTACCTACTTTCTAGTTCCCTTAACTATTGTCTCATCACCACCTTCCTCATCATTCTGACCACTCAGATCTCAGATTTACCTTCAATTTATGTTTATTTTATTCACTTTTTCATTCTGGAAATATCTGGTCTTACTGATTTAATACCTGACCTTGACCTGCTGTGACCCCACTGTCCCTAATCGTACTGAAGGTGTCAGTGGCAAACACAAGTGTTAGTTCCTTTTCTTGATTGCCCTCCCTTACCCACATTTTTGACCCAAAGAGGTCCCACTCCATGACACAAAACCAAAAGCAGGACAGGGATTGATTGCAAAGGCTTCCACAGTGGTGACTTCAAAGTTATAGGCCTGAGGGAATGGGCTCCATTATCCTTGGCTACTAAGTATCCAGGCTTGGCCTAGATTCACATATCCGAGAACTCTAAACTTAAAAGATGGTTATACCCACTTCAAACTGTGCCTCAGCTGCATCTGAGAAAGCCAACCAGCTCATGGTATATCAGCCAACATGATGCAATAGGGTAGTAAGTGCTTTGGAGTCTTGGTTCTACTCCTTGCTAATTGTTCACCTTAATCAAGGTCCTTAACTTCTCTGAGTCTCAACTTCCCATCTATAAAATGAGGATAATCATACCTTTATACTGTGTTTGTGAGGATGAAAACAAATAGTATGTATAAAATGCATGACCTCACATATGATAGGCAATAAGTAGGGTTTATTATTGCTTACTATATTACGTTAGTATATATCATAAATATTATTTGTTGTGGTTATTATTGCCATAATAGTGCCTTAAAGCTCAGATTCTGGCAAGGATAAAGAGAATTTCAAATATTCATTCAATTATTCAGAAAGCTCATGTCTTGAGAGATGGGCCGGAGGTTTCTTCACACACTAGACTGGAGCTGTGTTTTAAGTCACCAGTTGGCTTCTTGCCTGAACTTTTAATCTTGTCCCCATCTCAATTTAAAGAGGGTAAGAAAGTAGAGACATCAATCGTTTCCTTGTCAAGGACAACAGCCCCTTCCTTCTTCCTTCGTTCTGTCCTGGGGAACCCATCTGCCTGATGCCAAGGGAGGAGGCTGCTGATGAATACAAATCGCCATGTGGTGGGAAGGCTTTGTGCCTCTCTGGGAGCCAGGGGCAATGTCACTGTCCCAGGAGCAGTGTCGCTGTCTCTGTGTGAGGCTCCATCATGCCCATCCCTGTCCTCCCTCTGCTCCTTGGGTCAAGGGCCCCACAGTTTCACAGTCCCCCTGGATAGTGATGTAACCATGAAGATGGCAGTTACCCAAGGTACTGGGACACAGACTTTATTGATTTGTTCTTCTAATGCATTAGGAGGAAACAGGAAACCTCAGGAAGGTCACAAACGACAATTGTGCATTGACTGGCACAGACATTTACTTCTTTCAGGAAAGCAGACTCAAGCGGCCTTGCCTTCAGAGAGGAGGGGGGACCATAGGGGCATGACTCAAAAAAACAAAGACAATCAGCATGGGCTCAGAAGGAATCAGGAGGCACTGAAGAACCTAACGGTCAAGCTCAAACTTAAGGGGCAGAGGGGGTTTGTTCAGTTACCGGTAAGGCCAGGTGATCAATCTGTTGCTAAGCAATTGGATAAAGGGATAAACTGGACAAAAGCAAGTGCCTTAGAACTTGACTCTACTGATTATCTATCATAACATTCTCTCACTTGGTTCTATTGTTACATGCCCTTCTTTCCATAACTTCTTCATGACCTCTGCCGATGAGCATACCAGAGAGCATTTAATGGACTCCTACTATTCTCAGATTTCTACCTTTTACGTGTGCTTCTATAACCACTGAGCAGAGCAAAACTCACAATGATATGGGGAAAGTCTCCTAGCCTTCCTGTATCCTTTTTTCTTTTAGATTTGTGTCCTGGGTGTTTGGTGTCTGCCTCCCTTAAGTCTTTTGTTCCCGATGATTAAATAGTTGATATATTTCTTTGAGAGTTCAGATATTTTAACTTTATCAACTAATTGTCATTTCTTGGTGGGCAATTATTCCAGGGTATCAGCTCCCAAAGTTACATACTAGCCCTCTATCTTTTATGAGATGGGAGTGTATACAAAGGCAAGACTTTCCAAATGGTTGGCCTTTAATCCATTCATCTTACTTCTGAAGAGGATACTAAGGTCCCTTCTAACCCAAGTCAAGTTATTAGTCCAGAATTCACTGGGATATTTCAATTGTTCCCAAACACTTCTCTATTAATTACTATATGCTAAAACATTATACCTCACCAAGGAGAGATGGGCCTTCAACCTACACTTTTGTGTAAGCTTTTGTGGGTTTTGTACAAGCATTCAGTATCTAGTCCTGATTTGAGCAGCCGTATGAAATGCCATCTTGTCAGGAGGAAAAGCAACAGAAAAGTGATACCACCAATGAAAGACATACTGCTGGAGTCTGCTCATGAGCAGCATGGAGAATGAATAAGGACAAATGCTTCTGTGGAGTTTAGATACTAGTTCTGAGAGGCTGCTTGACCCAATTCTGCAAGTCACTTTTTTTGTAACTTAAGCACATGACAAATGTAGTCTTGTGTTTAAAAGGGTTTACTAATAAACTAATTCGATGGTGCTATGAAAATTAAATTAAATAGGTAGTGGATTTTAAATAGCCATGCACATAGTAAGTGTTCAATAAATAATTGTTTTCCTTTTACCTGAGCTTCCACTGAGTTCTGGACTAATGATTTGGCTTTAATTATAGGCTCATCGTGTTAGAAGAGGCCTTGATATTCTATCTCATGATGAAACAACTAACATTTATTAACCACAAACTATGTGCTTAGCATGGGCTAAGTGATTTGAAAATAATTTTTTATTTATTTAAACACAAATGTTTTATTCATTTTTCAAATAAAAAATGTGAGTGTCACAGGTATTAAATAATGTTTTTTATGTCACACAACTAAACAGTGACAAAGCCCAGATGCATGTCTTGGACCTTCTCACTTTAGAGCACATTCTCTCGGCCATGTTGCTATAAAAGCATTTTGGAATGAGAAATCAGTGTTAGGACTTTAATAAGCTCAAAAAATCAGTGAACTATAGAATCCCTGGGGAAATAGAAGTTGGAGAGTATAGGTAGAAATTCACTAAAATAATAGATTCCAGCATCGATCTAGTGAGCAGAGCTGAGGAGAAGATTAGTAGGATTTATAAAGTTGTTATTAGTATTTGCCAAAGATGCTAACCATTGCTCATGTTCTTTTTGGGAATGTTACCTTCTAAATATCACTCTGGAAAACATGATTATTTGAAAATATCCCTCTTTGTTTCTTTCCACTCAACATGCTGGCCGAGTCTTCTCAGCACTGGGTACCATGCAAGGTGCTAGGAGTACAGAGACACCAAACATGGAGCAAGATTTTGTGCTTGATATGCTTAGTTATAGATGTAAGGAGTTGGGTCTAGAGAAAATGTGAGGTAGCATTTGGGTGAACTTTGAGTCTACATTGAGGAGTCCAGGCTTCACCAACATTCCCTCATATGCAGTTATGGAGGAAGGATGTGGTGTCAAGAGATACAACTTGTAAAACTCACCCTGTATCAGAGGTGATGCTCAAGTTTGTGAACTTGAACACAAGAGGTCCACAGATGGGATGAGGTGGATACTCTCAACTTGCAGGTGAGAAGTTGTGTCTATGTGCACATGAGCCTTGTTTTCTGAGGAGACTATCTATAGCTTTATTCTGAAGGTGTCAGTGGAACAAAATGATTAAGGTCAAATACCCCTGGAATTGGGTCAGAAGGAAGAAAAATTAGAGGAAGATATGTGAAGGCTGGCAAAACATACAGTCAAGAGAGGAGAATGAGCTGAGACGGTGCCATGGAAGTAGAGTTGGTGGGTAAGAACACTACGTATGAGCTGAATATGATGAGTATGATACCCAGAATTAGCAATCAATCCAACCCAGAAGGTGGGAGAGAGACGAAAAATAAAGCCTCAATATCTGTTGACTTTCCAGTCTGAGAGAGAGATTGATTCACAAAGAAAGGAAATACAGGAGACACTATAAGCTTGGGGAAGAGGAAGATAATACATTTAGTATTGAATTGCTTCTTGGAATGTGATTATGGTATTGAAATTTTCTCTATGAAGCTTAGAACACACATCAGGAAGTGTTACTGAACTCATTGACATATCAGATCAATGCAGGAGAACTTGCTGATTTGAGATTTGTAGCTCACACACAAAAGGGATTGTTTTCAATAAAGTTTGGATGGACACATATGTAAAACTGAGGGGCATGACCCCGTCTTCCATTTCCAACCCTAGAGTCTCAGACACAAAGGTAGTAATTCATAATGACTCAAAATGTGTATATGCAATGCCAGATGTTTAGATAAATTCTTAATCCAGATTGTTTCCAAGCTGGGTATAAGTATGAGCTAGTTCTAAAGATATTTGGCATTGTGAAGACATAGTTAAACTTATATCTTTGCCTTGATTATAAAATGCATAAAACCCGAAAAAGAAGATTTTTGAGCAAATACTGTGTGCCAGTATTATCTCTCTTTGGAAATATAAACTATTCCAGGCAATTGGCATATTTTTCAAGGTATCAACCCTATGAGGTAGATATTATTATGCCTGCTGCACAAATGAGAAAAAAGTGAGAGTGAGAAACTAAAAACTTGCCTCAGTTTGTGAAAGTAGGAAGCAGCAGACCTTTCCGAATCCCCACTCCCTGCACCTTCTGACCACACCTGGAACTTCAGTCCAGTGGTTATTCTCTTTTCAGTGTCCCCAAGTCTCTCTTTTACTCTGCATTCCACTTAGATTCTAGGATCTGCAGCTGTAATCATCCTCCGGCAAATCCTCCCCTTCCTAAACCTATCACTCCTTCCATCATTCTCAACAGCAGAGTTCAGCCCTTGAAGCCAACCCTGCTGCCTAATTCCAATAGCAGAGTCACTGATGGACTTGGGAAAAACACTCAACCATGCCAACTGGTCTGGCATCAACTGTGTGACCACAAACCTCACGTGGGCCTTGTAGTTTGCCTGGCAAACTTGCCACATTGTTTTACTTTGTTATTATCCAAGACATCCACAGTGATGTCTTCTTATTTCTTAACTTTCCTATCCTGATCATTTTCTTTTACTCTCTGATGATGACTTTGGTTGTTATCTGACAGAGAAAAATAGTCACAATCTGAAGATTGCGTATTCTAATAACCAAATTTACTAACCTATCTGTACCTTAATTTGCAGACTTAGCCTTCTCCTATTTACATACCAATTCATAAGAATTGCTCACAATTTCTACTGAGACCAACCCCTCTGCTCGTGCTCTGGAGCACATCTCCTTTCCTTACCTAGGGCTTTGTTCCTGTGGCTGTCATCATGATCATGTTTACCTCTCTGTTGATCCTTACTGTCAGCCAACAAACATGCTATCCTATCGCCCACCTTAAGAAAATGCATTCTCACTGGAGTTAGATGATATCTCAAAGTAGTTTTGATTTGCATTTGCAGCCCAATTCATAATTGCTAAGTCGTGGAAGAAGCCCAAGTGCCCATCAACCCATGAATGGATTAATAAATTGTGGTACATGTATACCATGGAATACTATGCAGCCTTAAAGAAAGATGGAGACTACCTCTTTCATGTTTACATGGATGAAGCTGGAACATATTTTTCTTAGCAAAGTATCTCAAGAATGGAAGAAAAAGTGTCCAATGTACTCAGCCCTACTATGAAGCTAATCTATAGCTTTCATATGAAGGCTGAAACCCAGTTATAGCACAAGAAATGGGGAAAGGGGCAAGGGAGGGGAGGAGAGGGGGGAGGATGGGTGAAGGGAGGGTGATTGGTAGGATCACACCTACGGTGCATCTTAGAAGGGTACAGGTGAAAATTACTAAATGTAGAATATAAATGTCTTCATATAGTGATTAAAAGGCCATGAAGGCTATGTTAAATAGTTCAATGAAAATATTTCAGATTGTATATGAAGT
>CAUYON010031520.1:0-12140 GCA_963573935.1 Arctocebus calabarensis
CAGAGGACTGCTTCACTGAGCCTCAGACACACCCAGTTCTCTGGGGATCAAAGCTGAGACAAAGGCAGGCAGGCGGTGGCTGGAACTGACAGCTAAGTGCCTGTTCTGTTCCTATAACAGGAACTGCAGCCAAGACTGGGCAGTGCCACAGACAGGGCAGAGTTGCTCAAACAGCATCTCATCCACAGAATGAGGATATATAGCCAGGACTGAAACAAATTCTCCAAAGTTGTTCTGTTCTGTCAGCAACATCAATCAGGGGCAGGGCTGGCACTGAGTGAAATACCCCAGCCAACAGTAAGCACCCGAGGTTGTCAGGCCTCATCTCCCCCTGCCAGATGGTGGCAGAGTGTGGAAGCCTGGCTGAAGAGGCATAGATCTCCCTGTGACTCAGGCAGGCACAAACCCCTGGAGCATCTGCTCATTGGAAGAAACTGGGTCACAGCCCTGCGGGGTTGCCAGTGACTGGGTATGACAGAGGTGCAAGGTGGGGAAGGAGACATCAACCTTCCCAAACTAATTTATTTGCTGGGTGGGTCCTTCTGACTCCATGGAGCACCGGAGAGAGTCATATTTGAGCTGTCAGCAGACCCTTGCTATCTAGTTGCCAGAGACCTTTTGAACTCTCCCACATGAGACTGGTGTTGACTGGGACAATTGATTTGGACCTCTTGATCCAGGCCAATAAAAATATTCCACTTGAGGACTATCCAAAGTGGTACCCTGGGTGTGTGGTTGTGGATAGGTTTGATTTTCCTTCTCCAATTGTTACTGTGGGGGGCGGGGTGACTCAAGTGCTGGTATTCTCCACAGCTGAGACTTCAACCCAGAGTAACTGATTAACTAGAGTAAGACAGAGACCAATCACTACTCCCGGAGACTCCAACCCAAATTCTCCTTATCTGCTCATCTAGCCAAATGGAGAAAAGTAATCAAGGGGTGGAATCAGCGGAAAAGCTCTGGTAACACAAATAACCAGAGAATATCAACCTGACCAAGGAACAATTTGGCAGACACAACTGAAGATCCCATGGGCTATGGGGGGGCGGGGTGACTTAATTGCTGGTATTTCTCCACAGTTCAAATTTCAACCCAGAGTAATTGATTCCCTAGGGCAAGACAGAGACCAACTGAACATAAGACAGAGCCACTTAGCCCCACCACACCAAGAAGGTCCCCAGTTTCTCAGGCCGTAGCACTGTATGGGTCCTTGGCAAAGCTGTAAGGGAAAAGGTACAGACACTAGTCCCAACTTTTGGGCAAAGGACTGGCCAATCACTACTCCTGGAGCCTCCAACCCAACTTCTCCTTATCTGCTCATCTAGCCAAATGAAGTAAAATAATCATGGGGTGGAATCAGCGGAAAAACTCTGGTAACACAAATAACCAGAGTAGATCAACCCGCCCAAGGAACAATTTGGCAGACACAACTGAAGATCCCATGGCTGAGATGTCAGAAACTGAATTCAGAATTTGGATTACAAATAAGATCAATAAAATAGAGGAAAAGTTGGAATTAGAAATTCAAGGAGCATTTCAAAAGTTGTCTCTCAAAAATTCAAGAAATTCAAAAACAAAATCACCAAAGATTTTGACACATTGAGACAAGAATTTTCAGCCCTCAAAGATCTGAGAAATACAGTAGAATCGCTCAGTAACAGAATGAAGCAAGCAGAAGACAGGATTTCTGACATTGAAAATAAAGCTTTCAAATGCTCTCAAACTCTCAAAGATGAAGAGAAATAGAGAGCAAAAATGGATCATTCTCTCAGAGAGCTCTGGAATAATTTGAAGAGAAGCAATGTCCGCCTGATAAGGATCTCTGAAGGCAATGACATGGCTTCACAAGACACACAGGCTCTTCTTCATGAGATTATGAAAGAGAACTTTCCAGACATGCCAAGAGATTCTGAAATTCAGATATCAGACAGTTTCAGAACCCCAGCAATCTCAACCTGAATAAGACATTCTCCAGGCACACCATAATTAACTTCACTAAAATTAATATGAAGGGGAAAATTCTGAAAGAAGCCAGAGGTAAGAAAACCATAACCTACAAGGGGAAGAATATTAGAATGACTACAGATCTCTCTGCTGAAACCTTCCAATCTAGAAGAGGGTGGTCATCGACTTTTAATCTCCTAAAACAAAATAACTTTCAACCCAGGATCCTGTATCCAGCTAAACTGAGTTTCATTTATGATGGAGAAATTAAAAACATCAATGACATTCACATGTTGAAGCAATTTGCCATAACTAAATTAGCTCCCCAGGATATCCTCAGACCTATCCTCCATAATGACCTGTGCAATTCTCCACTATAAAAATAAACTCACTTTGAAACTTTTGAAAAACTTCCATCTCCCGCATTGGTGAAAGGATTAAAAATTGATATAGAAGGGACATTTCTTAAACTGATAGAGGCCATCTACAGCAAACCCACAGCTGGTATCATATTGAATGGAATTAAAATGAAATAATTTCCACTCAGACCAGGAACCAGACAAAGTTGCCCATTGTCTCCACTGCTCTTTAACATTGTAATGGAAGTTTTAGCCATTGCAATTAGGGAAGAAAAGGCAATCAAGGGTATCCATATAGGGTCAGAAGAGATCAAACTTTCACTCTTCGCAGATGATGTGATTGTATATCTGGAAATCACCAGGGATTCTACTATAAAACTCTTAGCAGTGATCAAGGAATATAGCAGTGTCTCAGGTTACAAAATTAACACTCATAAATCTGTAGCCTTTATATATACCAACAATAGCCACGCTGAAAAATAGTCAAGGACTCTATTCTGTTCACAGTAGTGCCCAAGAAGATAAAATATTTGGGAGTTTACCTAACAAGGGGCATGAAAGATCTCTATAAAGAGAACTACTAGTTCTAAGAAAACAAACATCTGAAAATGTTAACAAATGGAAAAACATATCATGCTCATGGCCGGGAAGAATCAACATTGTTAAAATGTCCATACTACCCAAAGCAATATATAATTTTAATGCAATCCCTATTAAAGCTCCATTGTCATACTTTAAAGATCTTGAAAAAATAATACATTGTTTTAGATAGAATGAGAAAAAGCCTCAAATAGCCAAGACATTACTCAGAAACAAAAACAAAACAGGAGGAATTACACTACCAGACCTCAGACTATACTACAAACTAATAGTGATCAAAATAGCATGGTACTGGCACAAAAACAGAGAGGTATACATATGGAACAGAATAGAGAACCAAAAGACGAACCCAGCTACTTACCATTGTTTCATCTTTGACAAACCAATTAAAAACATGCAGTGGGGGAAAGATTCCCTATTTAACAAATGCTGCTGGGTGAACTGGCTGGCGACCCATAGAAGACTGAAAGTGGGCCCACACCTTTCACCATTAACGTCAGACTCTCACTGGATTAAAGATTTCAACTTAAGACATGAAACTATAAAAATACTAGAAGAAAGTGCAAGAAAACCTCTTGAAGACTCCTCAGGCAATTGAAGCAGCATCAAAAATACACTACTGGGACCTGATCAAACTAAAAAGCTTCTGCACTGCCAAGAACACAGTAAGGAAAGCAAGCAGACAGCCCTCAGAATGGGAGAAGTCATTTGCAGGTTAAGCCTCCAACAAAGGTGTAATAACCAGAATCCACAGAGAACTCAAAAGTATTAGCAAGAAAAGAACAAGTGATCCCATCTCAGGGTGGGCAAGGGACCTGAAGAGAAACTTCTCTAAAGAAGATAGGTGCATGGCCAACAGACACATGAAAAAATGCTCATCATCCTTCATCATCAGAGAAATGCAAATCAAAACTACTTTGAGATATCATCCAACTCCAGTATGATTAGCCCACATAACAAAATTCCAAAACCAGAGATGTTGGCATAGATGTGGAGAAAAGGGAACACTTCTACATTGCTGGTGAGAATGCAAACTAATACGTTCCTTTTGGAAAGATGTTTGAAGAATACTTAGAGATCTAAAAATAGACCTGCCATTTGATCCTATAATTCCTCTTCTAGGTATATATCCAGAAGACCAAAAATCACATTATAACAAAGACATCTGTGCCAGAATGTTTACTGCAGCCCAATTCTTAATTTCTAAGTCATGGAAGAAGCCCAAGTGCCCATCAACCCACGAATGGATTAACAAATTGTGGTATATGTACACCATGGAATTTTATGCAGCCATAAAAAAAGATGGAGACTTTACCTCTTTCATGTTTACATGCATGGAGCTGGAACATATTCTTCTTAGAAAAGTATCTCAAGAATGGAAGAAAAAGTATCCAATGTACTCAGCCTACTATGAAACTGATCTATAGCTTTCATATGAAAGCTATAACTTAATGATAGCATAAGAATGTGGAGAAAGGGGCAAGGGTGGGGAGGGGCAGGGGGGAGGATGGATGGATGGAGGGTAATTGGTGGGATCACACCTACAGAGCATCTTAGAAGGGTACAGGTGAAACTTACTAAATGCAGAATGTAAATATCCTAACACAATAACTAAGAAAATGCCATGAAGGCTATTTTAATCAGTTTGATGAAAATATTTCAGATTGTATATGAAAACAGAACATTATACCCCATGATTCTACTAATGTACACAGCTATGTTTTAATAAAAAAGAAAAAAAAATTAAAGTGCCTTTTATTATCTCATCAGACCAGTATGCTTTAAAGCAGCTTTGAAGGGTTTTTGCCTTCCTGCAACTAATTATGGAGTGAAAGTTTAATGACTATGTAGATAGTAGCAGTGTTTTGATATTTGAGGAGAATTTATAGGAGAACTTACAAAAATATTAGGCCAAAAGAGTATTTTTCTGAGGTAATTTGTAAATTCTATCACATTGCATCTTGGTTCTTCACAGTTCAATATCTTTACATGGAAATATATACAAATAGAGCTACTTATGCAAATTCACTTAAACACAAATGGTATTTAATGTGATGCAAGTATTCTATTTTGATTAAAGAATTTAGTTACCCTAAAACTGTTTGCAACAAACCTCATAGAAAATATTTGGTCCAGATAATCACTTTATTTTGTGTTTTTGATCAAATCATTGTGCAAGTTTTCAGATATAAATATTGATGAAATAAATCTAACACAGTGAGTTTCTATATTATTTTTTTAAAGTACCCTATAATTCAAAGGATTTGAAATTTGCAACTACTGTATGGTTTTAATAACTCTCTCAAATTTTAAAAGGAAAAATGAATAGAATATAAGTACATATGAAACAAATATCCAGTTGTTATTTTTATAAGTTAATAATTTATAAAATTTGCTAAATAAAGATAAACATTAACATTACTTCCATTTTATATCTCTTCTTAGCTCTCCTTTGATATAGATGCTAGCAATCAAAAAAACAGTCATCCATATTCTATAAATTTATATGTATATAAGTTACTGATTGATATTATCTTATATACAGTCTATAGACATTTTATTTTTAAACATTGATATAGATTGTAGATACTCTATTAAGAAATTGATCTAAGTATACTTTTGCTATGTTGCCTCTTATGGATGAGAAGAGTATTTCATTAATAATAAGAAATTTTCTAAGTTGTATTTTAGTTTAAATGTATTCGTGAAAGCAATCTGAACGCATTTATTTAAATTTCAAATATGCACATTCTTTAAGTAATTCCATTCTGGAAGCTTGGTCAACAACAATAACAAAACTACCAACACATGAAAGATACATTAGAGGATATTTATTACCATTTTACATATACATGTTAACAAAAAAAAAAAAAACTTGAAAATAAGCTGCCTAAAATCTATTGGTAAGAATGTTTAATAGATTATGGAGTAGGCATTGTATTTCTTCTGAGATCCAGATGTCCAGACAATTAACTGTGAAGAGGTTTACTGGGTGAAATAGATGTAGGAGAGGAAATTAAGTGGAAACATCCTATACTGTCATACAATCAAAAGAAATTTCAGCATTGCGATCAGAGCATCTTGGAGCCTTCATGTACATGGAATTTTTGATATGTATATGGATAACTACTGAGGAAGGAAAGATTTTACAATTCCCCAAGTATCTCCAAGTTTTTCTATCTTTATCACTAATGACACTATTTTCTCTATTAGGATTCATTTTTACATCAACAAACACTATCCAGGTTTCAAGGTTCAGCTCAAATATCATCCATATGCTTGCTACTTAAGTGAATCAGCAGCAGCAGGCTGTCACTGGACATCACTAACATGACTTATAAGTGCAGAATATCAGTCCTCATCCCAGATGTAGTTCTCTTTGTAGAGATCTTTCACCTCCATGCTTAAGTATATTTCTATATATTTTGTTTTATTTGCAGCTATTATGAATGGTATTGAGTCCTTGATTTGATTCTCAGCTTGACTATTATGGTGTGCAGGAGTGCTACTGATTTGTCTACATTGATTTTGCACCCTTAGACTTTGTGGAATTTATTTATCAATTCCAAGAGTCTTTTTTGGAATCTTTGAGTGTTCTGGATCATTTTATCAGTAAAAGGCCATAGTGTGACCTCCTCTTTTCTGATTTCAATACACTGAATTTCTTTCTCTTCCCTAGTCTGTTTAGTTTGGACTTTCAGCACTATGTTGAATAGAAGTTATAACAATAGGGATCTTTGCCTTATTCCAATTTTTTTTTTTAGTTTTTCTTTTATTTTTTTCAAATTAATAGGAATGTACAACTTATTGGTTACATTGTTCACTTCCAGGGTAAAGTTCCCAGGGGGCATGCTATACACCCTCACAGTGTGCACATTAGGTGAGATGCCACCTCATACCCTCCCTCCTTCCACTAAAAGTCACCTCCCTCTCTCTTCCCACTTCCCTCTACCCCTGAACAGGACTATATTAGTGTTTTATTGTTCTTATGGGCATTTAATTGTTTATATATTGATTTCACATTAGTAAGGAGTACATGGATATTTATTTTTCCATTCTTATAGCACTTTACTAAGAAAAACGTATTTCATCGCCATCCAGGTAAATGTAAAAGATGTAAAGTCTCCATCATTTTTAATGGCTGAATTATTTTTTATGGTATACATAAACCACAGTTTGTTGGTCCATTCATGGGTTGATGGGGACTTAGGTTGCTTCCACGACATGGCAATTATGAATTGAGCCACAATAAACATTCATGCAGATGCCTTTGTGGTAAAATGATTTTTGTTCTTCCGGGAAGATAGCTATAATGAGATTGCAGGGTCAAATGGAAGATCTATTTTTAGATCTTTGAGAACTCTCCACACTTCCCTCCAAAAAGACTGTATTAGTTTGCAATCCCACCAAGAGTATACAAGTGTTCTCTCTCTCCACATCCACACCAGCATCTGCTGTTTTGGGACTTTGTGATATGGGCCAATCTTGTCAGGGTTAGGTGATCGCTTAGAGTGGTTTTGAATGGCATTTCTCCGATGATTAAAGACAATATATCAAGTACTGAAATAACATCATTTCGACAACCCCCCCCCGAAAAAACCCTGAACCATATATTGTCACACCATAATTCTATCAAACCTTCAAAGAGAAACTATAATGCATAAACTTTTCCAAAATATAGAGAAAGAAGGAATCCTCCCCAAAAGAGTCTATGAAGCAAATATCACCCTAATCTGCAAACCAGGAAAGAACCCAACAACAACAACAAAAAGCTGTAGACCTGTATCAGTAATGAATATTGATGCAAAAATATACAACAAGATATTAACAAACAAAATACAACAACACATTAGAAAGATTATACAATATGATCAAATGGGTTTTATCCCAGAGACAAAAGGTTGGTTCAACATACACAAATATATACATATAATATACATAAATAGAATCAAAAACAAAGACTATATGATTCTTCCACATGATGCAGACAAGGCTTTTGACAATATCCAGCATCCTTTCATAATCAAAACACTCAAGAAAATAGGCTTAGTCTAGTTCTTAATGGGATGCTCTTCTAGATATCAGTCAGGCACAGAATTTATGAGGAAGACCCCATGGCAATCACAGCAACAAAAAATAAATGGGACTTTATTAAATTAAAAAGCTTCTACATACCTAAGGAAATAAACAACAGAGCAAAAAGATAATCTACAGAATAGGCTAAAACATTCACAAGACGTATGTCCAATAAAAGGTTAATAATAAAAATTTGCAAATAACTCAAGCAAATCAGTGAGAAAAAGGTAAATGATCTCATTTAAAAAATGAGCAAAAGACACAAATAGGAGCTTTTCAAAAGACATATGAAAAATGTCCAAAAAACATATGAAAAATCCTTAGCATCCCTTATTATAAAACAAATGCAAATTAAAACCACAAAGATATATCACCTGTTAGAATGGCTTTTATTAAAAAGCCCCAAAACAATAGATGCTGGTATAGATGCAGAGAGAAAGAAATACTTATACACTGTTGATAGGGCTGAAAATTAGTATGACCTCTATGGAAAACAGAATGGAGATTCCTCAAATAACTGAAAATAGACCTACCATTTGATCCAGCAATTCAGCTACTTACCCAAAGGAAATAAGTCAAAGGAAAGAAGTCATTTTACAAAAAAATATACCTGGAATCAGCATTTATTGTAGCATAATTGACAATTGCAAAGATGTAGACTCAACACAAATGCTCATCAATTCATGAGTGGATTAACAAAATGTATATGTATACCATGTGGTATACAACGTGTTATATGAATACCATGGAATACTGCTCAGACATTAAGGATTAATTACTGTGTTTTGCAATAATTTATATGGAACTGGAGACCATTATCCTATGTGAAATGTCTAAAGAATAGAAAAAAATACCACATGTCTTCACTATTAAATTGGAACTAACAATGAGCATACATTAAACCCACAGAGAAGTAAAACTCAACAGAAATCAAGTAGGGGAAGGAAGAAGGAGAGTAGTGAGTATGGGCAAAAACCTACCTAATGGGTATAATGAGCACTTTCTTGGCAAGGGACACACTTAGAACCATGTCTCAAACATTACAATAGTGATCCATTAAATGAAAAATATTTGTACCACTATAATACTTTGTGATTTTTTTAAAATGGTAAAAACTGAAATGTTCACCTATACAGGACTGTGATTCTTTCATTCACTAGAATATTGGATCTTCACTGAAATTGGACAGTTAAAGAGGTTAATGTAATAATGCAAATAAATGCTTAAATCACAATAAGTGGAAAAGCTCTAAAAATATATTAAACATTTACAAAAATATATGTGGCAGAATTATTTGCAACAGCCTCAAATTAAAACAAATGTCTATGAAAATAGCATTCAATATACAAATTATGAAATTTCCTTGTGCTACATTCAACACAGATGATATCCTTCAATACAATATGGAACAAAAGAATGTACTATACAATATATTATTCCACTTGTGGAGGGGTACTGGCCCCCCAACCTAAGCAAGTGACATGGTTCCCCGAGGAACATTGCCCTAAGATGGAAAAACTTCTTTCTCTGTGGACATGCCTGGGCTAGTAAGAACAAGAGTTAAATGCTCACAGAAAGGAAAGTTACCAGAGGGCTTCGCACGGTTGCAGCTGGGGGCTGGGGGCCTGTGGAGGTTGCTGGCAGATATACTTTGTTCCATTCTTCTTTTACCAAATTGTCCTTTCTTAAGTTTAAGGAACTAATCAAACAGAGCAGACAGCAAAGCTCCATTGTGGTTAAGCCTTGAGCAAAGTGTTCTCAATTTAGATTAACTATGTATGTGTCCATTAGTATATATGCTGAACAAAGAATTTTTATGGCGGTTTCTGTGATTTCACCATTATTCATTCCCTGTTCTATTTCTATAACTTTATTTAATCACTGTTGTGCATAAAAACACCCAATAAATGTGGGTAGTCAGTGACTGCCTGAGTGAGCCTCAATCTCTCTTTCCCACTATTCATTCTGTCTGCAGTGCTTTCCTCTGCATCTCTGAACATCTAGTTCTGGGGGCAACAACAACTTGTTTAAGGTTAAAAATTAATAAAAAATAATCTATAAGGCATATGTCAGCATAGAGGTTGTCATTGAAAGGAGGATGCCTGGTAAAGGGTATAAAGATACTAAACATGTTTTATCTCTTGATTTGGGTTCTGTGTGCATGATATGCTTACTTGCAAACATTCACTAAGCTTAACACTTGCATGTGTGCTTCACTTTAACAAAATGTATATATTTTTTAAATTGTTAAATAAACCATTTGTATGTTTATAAGTTATAAGTAAGTTCCCTGGTAGAAGGGGTGAGTTAGAATGTGATAAAAAATAATAAATCCTTTCACCACTGTGATAGTTGGAATTTGATCAAAAGTTTCTGAGTGAGTTTACTTTTGTGGTGGAGGATTGCACTGGTCATTGTGGAGGATAGGTCTGAGAATATCCTGGAGAGCTGATTTAGTTATGGCAAATTTCTTCAACATGTGGATGTCATTAAAGTATTTAATTTCTCCACCGTAAATGAAACTCAGTTTAGCTGGATACAGGATCCTGAGTTGTAAGTTATTTTGTTTTAGGAGATTAAAAGTCAATGAACACTGTCTTCTAGCTTGGAAGATTTCAGCAGAGAGATCTGCAGTCATTCTAATATTCTTCCCCTTGTAGATTATGATTTTCTTACATTGGATACTTTCAGAATTTTCTCCTTCATAATAATAAAAATAAAACTTTTTACATGCTACACTTCAAAAACCTACAAAGTATGCGAAGACAAGATGACTATTTTTCAGCAATTTTTGTCCTAGTTAGGAATAAAACACATTGAAAGGGCAGAGGACTTTTATTTTTTAAATGGTGGCCTGAGGATCCAAAGAAAGTGAGAAAAACAATAGAAATGTATTCATACTTGTTTGCACTTGTGTATCTACGTCTATGACTTATATGCATCCAGCTATAAAATTTATAGCAGACTTTGATAACTTACATCAAAGTGACAGTTGTTTCTGGGAGCTCCAGTAAAGCAGAGGAAGTTTACTACCACATATTAACATTACATGTGATTCATGTAACTTGAGTAATGCTGAGGCAGTAAAGCTTTCTCAGTTGAGGCAAGACAATGGAGTTAAAATATTTACTATATAATAGCAGGTGATAAAGTCCATATTAGCTAGAATAGTTTATTTTGTTATTCTTCTCTCAGCCAATACAATATGATTAATTTATTATTAGTGTATGCTTAGCTAGACATTTTATACCTATAATATAAGCACATATTTACAGTGCTGAAAGTAATGTGCTGAAGATACTTGTGATGGTATTTTCCTGTTTTAAAAAACATAAAAGTCTAAAAACTCAAGAGACTTGCCTCTCACTAAAACAGGAGGTGATTTTAATGCAGAATAAATAGTACATCAATGATAACCCTTGTAGTGAGCCTTTGGACTTCTCTCTGAGAATCTGTGTTTCATGATGATGATTTCTTGAACATTCAAACTCATAAATTAGATAGAAAGGAAAAGAAAATTAAATCAGTACCTCTTTGCTTCCTGTTAACCCCAAATTTGAGATTCACATTATTGCACTCTGACGGGTGCCCTTGCTAAATGAGTTTTTCAGATCTAGGTCAATGAAAGAGCCCTTTAGCACCAGATTGAAAGATGATGTTGCTGGAACCACCAATCGGCTCTCTCATTCACATTAGCCCAAATAAAGTGCAAATAAATGAGATATACTTTTGTTCAGCCAATATTTCTCCATTGTGTTTGTAAGCTACTATGGAAATACAACAAATGCTTTGGTGAAGTGGTAAGTGCATATTTGCTATCTTTTTGTCACTTATCCATCAGTAATAACATACACACACAAAAAAAGTTGGTAAGTGGAAACCAAATAAACGCATGTATATAGAGAGAGAGAAAAAAATAAGTTGGTATTTCTGGCTGGGCATCATGGCTCATGCCTATAATCCTAGCACTCTGGGAGACTAAGGTGGGAGAATCCCTTGAGCTCAAGAATTCAAGATGAGCCTGAACAAGAATGAGATTCTGTCTCTGCTAAAAATGGAAAAACTTAGTTATGCTTTGTAGTGGGTGCCTATAGTTCCACCTGCTTGGGAGGCTAAGGGAAGAGTAAGGAGTAAGGGGTTGATGTGGGGTAGGCTGACACC
>CAUYON010031524.1:0-13159 GCA_963573935.1 Arctocebus calabarensis
AGAAAAGAAATAACCAAAATCAGGGCAGAATTAAATGAAATTGAAAACAAAAGAATTACACAACAGATCAATAAATCAAAAAGTTGGTTCTTTGAAAAGGTCAATAAAATAGATAAACCTTTGGCTACTCTAATCAGGAAAAAAAGTGTAATTACTGTCTTAATTACATTGACCAAGATACGATTGGGCGCCCTTCCCCACACTCAGCCCCAAGGATGAGGAAAGAGGACTCAGCAGGGTGCCTGTGGACAGGCCCAGGGTAGACACTGAAGAGCTGACCCACAGGATCAGAGCTCTCTGTACATACGCTGCCCTCCCATTCTGTGTGAAGACTGACAAGAAAGGAACAAGCCAAGGTCCAAGGAGAACACACATACAAACACGTTTCATGCTGGCAGACAGCTCTGAAATAACACCTCACCATTCACTGTGGGCTAAGCTGCATGTGGTTAACATAACAAGAAGTGGGTCTGTACACTGAGCGGGAGATACAGCTTCTTGCTTGATATCTCGGAGTCTCTTCCATGGGCCAAGCTGCCAGTGAGAGTGGGAAGGGCAGGGCCTGAGTATCTGCTCAGGCCCAAACACTCAGAGGGTCCACAGCTCACAGGGACAAGTGCAGGGCTGGGTTGGACCTATCAGCTTTGAGGCAGTCGAGGCTCTGCTTGGGTCTCTGGCCTGCTAGGGGCGTCTCTTGCTCAGTGAGGAGGAGGAGGAGTTAGGAAGCACATGGGAGTGACTTAGCCCTCATAGTTGGGGACAAGCCTGTACTTCAGCAAGGTCAGAGCTTGAGGGGTGCCTTCTGCAGCCCAGTAACCAGAGTACACATGCCTCATTTCTTATGCTGGAAGAAACCAGAGAAGGGCAATCTGGTCTGCAAAGCCACTGTTTTTCCAAATGGGGATCTGTCTGAAGGTCCCACCTGCTATACCCCAATACCCACTAGCCTGAGCTCCACACTCTCCTTACCCCAGGTATTCTGTGCAACCTCCTACCCTTCATATCTGCTTCCTCTAACCTCTAGAATTTACTGGCTAATCATGTATCATCACTTTTTGAGAACCTTTCTCCAAGAGTCATACGGATACAGCTGAAAGCAATCTTAGCAACCCATTCCAAGACACTCCTTTTCCTTCAGATGATAGCAAAACTGATTTAGAATGCTGAAGTGACTTGTTCAAGGTCACAATGAAAATACCATAGAATGCACAATCCGGGTCTCCCGGGCAGGGCCTCTGACTACACCACGCCCCCCCTTCCCGCTGCTCACACACACACAGCTCCTCATGCTCTGAGTTTCCAAAGATGCTTGCTGATTTGCTCCTCTACCAGCAGGATGACATTCGGGTTTGCATGTCACCCAGTCTCCATGCTGAGATCCCTTACAATCACGGCTGTCATCACACTAGGTGATTAATCCTGGAGAGCAGGGCCCATGCCACACGCTCCCTCGTTATCCTCATGCTGACTGCTCTCCAGAGCAGTTAAAGAATGAACGAGTTCAGGGGAAGGATAATAGGGCATTCCTAAAAGCCTTGTAAGGGAGACTCCCAGAATCCACATTTCTCCCCAGACCTACCAAAAACAACTACTAAATCCTCATTAAGAGCTTAACAGAGCAGCCCCCCAGGCTGCCCCTCCAAGAAGGTGGCCCATAAGTGCCTGACACTACCCTGCCGACAACCTTCACCCTGCTTCTCTCCTCGATGCTCTATTCTAAAGCATGCTTAGCACTTGTTCTGCCAAGTCTCGGGTCATTCGGCATAAACATGCAGAATATGGATGTCCAGAAGATGTGGCCCATTCAGAATAGGGCAAAGCAAAAAGGAGGGAATACAGGCTCTGTAGGCAATTGTGGAAGCACTGGGCCTTACTCAGTCTCCAGAAAGGATAACAGGGACACTGCCCAAACAGATAGAATCAGTGCTTTAGACTATGGGATGAGGCTTGTGTATGCCTTATCAGATGAGCCATTACTGCCAGGCTTCCCCTTACAATGGGCTTTTCCAGGCAGTTCCCAAGTAGCCATCTGCACAAACTCACATAGTTCCTGTGACAACCAAGAACTGTACTAGAAACACAGATGATAGGACCCTTGCCATTTATGTGTTCAGGCTGGTCAAATGACAAGCCCTTGGTTACAACATGAGGGGTTGAATGTGGTAAGGGAAGGAAGGAGGTCCATGTAGGATGGGGTAGCCAGCTCCATCTGGGAGGCCGGGACAGGCTTCACAGTTGGGAAGTATTTTAGAGCTCGGTTTAGAAGGAGAGCAGAACTTGGTCAGATAGGTGCAAGAGGAAAAAGGCCTTGCAGGCAGAGAAAGCAGCACATATTTGCCCTTGCTTGACCCAGGCAAGTCATTGTTCCTTGGCTGATTCCACAAATGCTTGGCAAGTTCATTCTGTGTGTCAGGCTCAGTGATCATAGTTAAGGGGGCGGCATTAACACAAGACACTGTCCTCTGCAAGAAAAGATTCACCTCTTGAGCATGGGACAGTAGGGGACAAGCACTAGCAGTGACACAAAGTGCTACAGGCAGGTGCTGAGTCAGAGAAAGGAGGGAAAAGTGGGCTGTACTGCTGATCTCTACACAGTGGCAGGCTCTGCACCAGTGAAGGAAGAGGCAGCTACTTTGGGGAGGCAGCCCTGGGCAGTGGCACTTGGTCCCATTAGCTGGATGGAGCATGGTAGGAATGGAAGCTGTCTGACTTCTGTCCCTGCCAGATAGCTTTTCTTCAGGAAGCAGAGGTTTTGTTAGTAACCTCAAAGAAATACAGGGACAGAAGCAGAAGAGTGAAACTATGACCCTAAAGGAGAAAACAGCCACCAGGCAAACCAGGCTGCTGGTAGGCCTTGACCGCACACCAAAGGCCAGCTTCCAGGGCTAATAAAGACAGAATCTCAGTGCTCCACTGAGATCAGCTGACCCTGAACACAGGTTCTCACTTGAGAATAGACAGATGTTAAAATGTGAACACTGATAGATGGACCAAAGTAAAAGCCTCAAAGAGTCCAACTTATCAACCACAGCCCTTCATTAACTAGACTGTCTCCTTGTTACTCTGTTTTTTAAAAAATAAATGTTTTTTTTTTTTGAGACAGAGCCTCAAGCTGTCACCTTGGATAGAGTGCTGTGGCATCATAGCTCACAGCAACCTCCAATTCCTGGGCTCAAGTGAGTCTCTTGCCTCCGCCTCCCAAGTAGCTGGGACTACAGGCACCCGCCACAACGCCCGGCCATTTTTTGGTTGCAGCCATCATTGTTGTTTGGCGGGCCCAGGCTGGATTTGAACCCTCCAGCTCAGGTGTACATGGCTGGCGCCTTAGCCCGCTGAGGCATAGGTGCCGAGCCTAAAATAAATGTTTTTTAAAAAGGCAAGGAGGCAAGACAGGCCAGTATTTGGGCTACCCTTTTTTGGAAGGCCCCCCTAAAGAGACATATACATTTAGTCTAATATTCTGTACTGTCTACAGCTACAGATGTGAGTAGCTAAGATGATGCTTAGGTGACTGTGGCACACAAAATACAACTGTAAACCCTGATCGTTGGCACTGAGCTATTTCAGATGAATAACAAAATAACACCTCAAAATTAAAAAAAATTTGTGTTTTTTGAGACAGAGTCTCACTGTCATCCATGCTAGAGTGCCATGGTGTCAGCTTAGCTCATAGCAATCTCAAATTCCTAGGCTCAAGAGATCCTCCTGCCTCAGCCTCCTGAGTAGCTGGGATTATAAGTGCCCAGCATGGCCTCTGGCTGATTTTTCTAGCCCTTTCTTGCCCTTAAATTTTTGATATAACTCTTTTCATTATCTTCTTAAAGTAAAGAGTTTTGATATGACTTAACCCTTTATTGAGGTATTATCATACTCAGTTATAATCTCTGAATTCTCCAGCACTGTTAAAATGTTTAAGGCTTTGCCCCTCAAAATCCCCACCCCAACCCTGCCATCCAAATAGCTCTGCTTTTAAAGTTCTAAGGTCACAACTGTCAGGTAGGATTTCAGGTTATTTCAATTAAAACATATGGGGCCAGGTGCGGTGGCTCACAACTGTAATCCTAGCATTCTGGAAGGCCAAGGCAGGTGGATTGCTTAAGTTCCAGACCAGCCTGATCAAGAGCCAGAACCTGCCTCTACAAAAAGTAGAAAAAATTAGCTGGGTGTTGTGACAGGTGCCTGTAGTCCCAGCTTCTCAGAAGGCTGAGGTGAGAGGATCGCTTGAGCCCAAAAGTTTGAGTTTGCTGTGAGCTATGATGACTCCACTGCATTCAACCCCAGGGCGACACAGTGAGACTGTCTCAAAAAGAAACCAACCAAAACATATTGCTTTACTTAAAACAAGTTTCGAGGGAGGGCCTGAGTCTGGTAGTGCAAGGGGTAAGATGCAAGCAGCACAGCTTTCCTCCCCAGAGCCCCAACACAGGCAGGCAGCTGAGGGAACTGGAGAAGCCAGAGATTCTGGCCTGCAGTGTGCTAGGATATGAAACAGAAAAGAAAGTACTCTAGGTATTTTTCTTTTCCTGTCACAGAGGCAGGAAAACAGATGAACATCTCAGAGACATCCCCTCGATTCTCAGGGCCTTCTGGTGGTACCTGTCCCAGGGCCTGGGCCGAGCAGCTTACCTTGATAAGATTCTCCAGGACAGACCTGCAGATGGCCTTCTTGTCTGAGTTGGCCAGGTCTCTCTTCTTGACCAGCACCCGATACCGGTTGAAGAAGTCATGGTAGGCCCACCTGCAGGGAAAGCAAAGGTGAGTCAGGTGACAGATCTGGCCACACATGAGCCAAGGGTGACCTCAGACAGCACCCCATACTAGGGCACAAAGTGGTTCTCAGAGCAGCAAAAAACCAAAAAACAAACAAACAAAACAGTCCCAACAGTCCCAGAGAAGTTTCATCCTCCCCAGAGTCTCCAAGAATTTTAGTGGGTGGTTGATTCCAGGAGCTGCGGCCAGGGCTGGGGGGCTATGAACATGGAGAATGTGGCCCCTCTGTAGCTGGAGCAGCAGGCCCTCCCTGGAGTGCAGCTTTGCTTCCAACTGTTGGTTTTCTTTCTACAGAATACTGCTTGCTGCAAACATTTCCAAAAGCAGAAAAGTATTCACTAGCTAAACAAGTGACCTGGTCCCAGAGCAGTGATTTTCAGCTGGTGTGCTGCAGCACACTGGTGTGCCATGAAAATTTAATTAATGATATTTAAAAATTATTTTTTAAAGAAGTTCAAAGTATATATATATTTTTTTACTCTTTTTTTGGATCAACATAATTCAACTGTTTTGTGAGACAAAAAAAGGTTGGAAAACACTGCCCTAGAGAGAGAACACTGTTCATATTTTAATGCAGCTTAGAAGAAACCATTTTTCTCCCCAAAGTGGATTACAGTTTTCTTGATCCTTGGAGCAACAAAGGCCCACTGCAGCTCACATAACCGAGGAGCCCATGTGATATCATCACTCCTATGTGTGAGTGCTATTTTGGTGTGTTCTGGAGAAGAGCTTTACGACGGCCTTAAGTGTATCTCTTGGCCTCTGAGAGGTCATCTAGTGAGACAAGTGCAGTGTTTCCAACAAGCACATTCTCTACTTTCTAGGCAGGGCCATCTGCCCCCTTTCTCATTAAAGCTGCTTTGTTTCATACAGATACTTGTTCCTCTGACGCTTTATCTCAAATTTTAGGAGATGTTCACCACTGCACACAGTTAAGCACGATTTAGCATAATCCCTCCTGTCAGGAGACTGAATTTTCAGTTCAAGCCCCTCTGAACATCAATCCAGCTCATAAAAACCCCACATTTTTTGTGTCCTCGGCAGAGGAGGACAACCGGTCTCGGCTGTCATCTTCGGAAGGCATCAGGAGGGCTACCTGCGTTCAGGGCTGTGTGCTGTCTGCACTGTTGGTCATTTACCATGTTGGGACTGGGTATCTCCTCCTCCCCATGACCAACGGCTGTGCTGAGGGACTGGCCAACTCCTTGGGTGCACTTGCTCACTCTAAGGCAGTAAGGAAGAGGGGGTGGGTGGTACCCTTCTCCTGGAGCACACCTGCCTTAAAAGGGGGCCCATTGGAAAGTTTTCCCAAAGAAAAGAGTGCTGGGGAGTCTTGCGTAGCACTGGTGGGAAGCCGGATACGCCGCCTGACAGGCAGGCTCAGGGCTGCTCTTCCGAGCCCCAGGCGCTCACAACATTGTAGTCTGTGGGTCCTGGCAGACCTTTCCCTTCCCAGAGCCCCAAACTGAAAAGGAACACACGCCATGCTCCTCGCCTTTCGCCCTCCCTTATGGCAGACTTCAGACATAGCAATGGGTCTCGGAGGAGCCATTCATTTAATAGCCAATAAATAAAATAGCATTATTCCCCTATTTTTTTTCTTCTATGTGGAGTGGCTGATTAGAGGTTGCTCTTTACGTTTTTTAAAATAAGTTTTGAGATATAAGTGATGGACTATAGATTTACCCCTTTACAGTGTACAACTCAATAGTTTTCAGCATATTCACAAATTCGTGCAACCATATGCCGTACTCAGTTTTAGGACATTTTCGTCATCCCAAAAGGAAACCCCACCCAGTAGCAGTCACGCCCATTTTTCCCTGCTCACAGACCCTGGCAACCACGTGGTGTCTATGCGCCTTCCTCTTTCAGTGGCTCTGGCACATGTCATGGTGCAGGGGAACCAGAAGCCATGCCCTTCTCACAGGCTCACAGTACACGTGGATTCCTGTCAGAAGGGGGCCAGAGGGCACTTAAGAGTCCCAAGGCCTCTATTTTACTATAAAACTCTTTGGGACCTTGGAAAAGGCAGACAATGGTTTCTTAGTTATGACACCTAAAGCACAGCCCAAGAAAAAAATAAATTAAGCTTTTACAAAATTAAAAGTCATGTGCTTTAAGGAACACCAGCAAGAAAGTAAAAAGATAGCTCACAAAATCAAAGAAAATATTTACAAGTCATATGTCTGATCTGGTAAGGTTCTCCTACCCTGAATACAGTATTCTTACAGCAATAAAAAGTAACCCTTGGCCAGGCATGGTGGTTTATGCCTGTAATCCTAGCACTATGGGAAGCCAAGACAGGAGGACTACTGTAGGCCAGGAGGTAGAAACCAGCCTGGACAACACAGTAAGATCTCATTTTTACAAAAATTTAAAAATTACCCAGGTGCAGTGTTGTTATAATCACAGCTACTTAGGAGGCTGAGGAAGGAGGATTTCTTGAGCCCAGGAGTCGAAGATTGCAATGAGCTTTCATTGTGTCACTGCACTCTACCCTGGGCACAACATAGTACAACCCTGTCTCTACAAAAATTAAGAAAAACTAGCCAGGTATGCTGGAGCACACCTGTAGTCCTAGCCACTTGGGAAGCTGAGGCAACGGCATTGCTTGAGCCTAGGTGTTTGAGATAATAGTGAGCTAAGATGGCACCATTGAATACCAGCCAGGGTGACAGAGGGAGACCCTGTCTCAAAAACAAACAAAAAACCAATAAAAAATGGGCAAAGTAGAACAAGATCAACAGAATTTCTCCAAAGAAGATAGACAAATGGCCAAGCACATGACAATATGCTCAATATCATCAACCATCAGGAAAATACAAGTCACATCACACTGAGGTATATCTTCACACCTATAATGAAAAGAATGGACAGTAATGAGTATTAGTGAGAATGTGTAGAAATGGGAACACACATACACTTCTGGGAGAATGTACAATGGCTCAGCCCCTGGGGAAACAGTATGGAAGTTCCTCAAAGGGGGAAGAGTTTCTCTATCACCTGGCAATTCGAATGTATGTCCACACGAAAACATCTACACAAATGTTCATGGCAGCATTATTCTTCCTGGCCAAAAAGAAGCAACAACCCAAATGTTCATCACTGATGAATGGATTACATGAAATATGGCTTACCCGCACAATAATACTGTACTAAGCAATATAATAGAATAAAGTACCGATATACACTGCAAGTGGATACACCTTGAAAACAGTACTAAGGAAGAAAGAAAAGCCATCTAAAAAGGTCATATATTACATGATTCTATTTATGTGAAAAATCCAGAATGGGGAGACCTATAGAAATAGAAAGTTAGTGCTTGCCAAGGGCTGGGAGGAGGGGGAAAGAAGTGACTATTAGTGGCTATAGAGTTTCCTTATGGGGTGATAAAAACATTCTGAAATTAAACAGTTGTGATGGTTGTACAAAGCTGAACACTGTGAAATCACTGAATTGCATACTTACAAGGGTGAGTTTTATAGGTATCTCAAATTTTAAAAAGTCAGTAGGATAAAAAAAAGTAAAAGGCCTGTGGGTGGTGTTCATAAAGTAATAAACATAGGTTTGTCATTATTCCAGCACAATACTCATGCAGGGGTCCCTGGTGCCAAACTCGCAGGATGCTCTCTCTCCCACTCACACATTGCAGAAGCTCCATGTTTCCTTCCTCTTTCCTTCCACCTGCACTCTGAGTCTCCTAAGGGAGCATGGCTCAGCCCCCCAACAGTGGCCCTAATCTGAAGCTTGCTAACCTTTGCTGCAAAGGAAGGGAAGCAATTTCTCTCTGTTGTCTCTGAGCTGGAGCTGAGACACAAAATGAAGACAGAGGAAAACCCAATCTCTCCCTAACTCGCCTGGACATCACCAAGCAGCTTGTGATTTATCCAGTGGCCAACACATGCCCTCCAGGGTAATGGTTTTAAGACAGGATTTGAGTTTAAGTCACTTGGGTAAACCTTGCCAGAACAGAGATGTTCAGGGCTCTGTCTCAGCGCTGACTTAATAGGTGGGGCCCTGAGACTGCTGAACAAGTCCTCACAACCAAGATGTGCTGCTCTGTGCGAGAGCCACCCCGTGAGACTCCAAAGAAATGAGGGCAGATCTCCTGCAAAAGAGCTAGAACCAAAAGGCTTTAAGATCCCATGATAAAGAATCATAGTACCCCAAATAAGTGCTGCATTATTCTTTCCCTGTGGGATATTTAAAAGCAAAGTCACTGTGTGTATTTTGGGTTCAATACTACTGATTAAATACATGGGTGAAGCAGGCACTCTCTAAGTTCCATCATTCTTCAATCTGATGCTATTTATTCCACATAGGGTTGGGGGGATATAAGTTGAAGTAGTTAGTGGGAATCTTTCCAGAAAGCACCAGCCTTTTAATGAAGCAGAGGTGAGGTGGCGGGAAGGTGAACTCAAGTTTTGCAGAGTTGTTTGTGCAAACATCGCACATTTGAGTGGTTCCCCCGACCCTTTTTTTGGTGAAGCAGCACTTGCTTCACAATTCCCCTAGGACTCAAAGCTCCTTTGAACTCCCAGAGAGGGAGACAGATGACTACACAGGACGAGACCTAGGAGCAGGGTGGACGAGCTTCTCTTCCCGGGCAGCACATTCATCACAGTGCTTTATGCACGTTACAATGAGCATACTTCTCAGCATTTCAAACTGAATGACACATTTGTATTTTAAATCAGTCTCACAGAGAGCCATAATTCTTGAGGATAAAAATGCAGACCCCAAAGCCTGAGGGGAGGGCAGGGAGCATCATATCACAGCTGGCCTGCAATTCTGCATCCCTCCTCTGGACTTTGGTGGCACTAGGCATGCAGTGACTTTGCAAGAGATAGGAGTTCTCCTTCCAGAGCCTCAGTAGGCCAGATGCAGAAACTCTGCCTGAAAAGTCATCTGCTTGGGCTCTTCAGGATCTGCCCTGGACTATTTCTGGCTGGGCTCTGTAATCCGGGAATACGCATTCTCTTTCCCTTTGGCCATTGACATGTGAGAAATATAGGAAGGTGGCATAAATTGGAAACCCCTGAGCAAGGCTGCACAGTTACTTGACAAGCCAATACAAGGGGAACTGCTACTGTGTTGTTTTCAGCAGCCAAGAAAGTGAATTTTTGTGGACCCCTAATCTGCCTAGGTCCCACTGATCCCATGAAGGTCTCCTAAAGTTGGGTCAACAAAATAACTACTCATTCGACTCTAAGTTCTGAGCTAGCGCATGTTACACTTGCGCTAACACTTTCAATAGCTAACACCTTCCTGGGAACATAGCCCATAAAATCTCACTTGCGTTGCCTCCAGATACAGCACATACACCAATCTCCAGGATTAAGCAATTAGGTAGCATTCTTATTTTAATCCGTGAGGTCACTCCCAAAGATTCCGTGGTTGGCAGGTAAAGGAGATGGAGCAATTGGGTTAGGTCAGAAGATGACTAGTGCGGTGGCTTCATCCTACAGCCCTGCCCCCTCAGTATTCATTGTCCGAATAAATGCCATCCCCAGTGCTGGTGCTGGGGCTTGGTGGGGGTGAGAGGATGTTAAATAGTACAGATGATGCAACTTCATCCCAATACAGCACTCACAAAAAGTGTCACAAAACTGCACATCTCTTTCCAAAAGTTAACGTTCCACCAAATGGCAGTTTGGAGAGGAGAATCCTCTCTTTCGAACTGTCAATGAAATCTACTAAAGCAGCAAACATAAGAGGATGTGAAGGCAGAGTTTGGGATCTAAACCACATGTGTAAATCACTGCATTAGGAAATACCACTTGTGATTTCAGAAATATAGACCTTTCCTCTCCTCCCTACACTTCCACAATGCCTGTGTTACAAATACAAAAGGTCAAGATGCACTTGTAACAATCTGCTAGGAAGAAGCCTGATTCATTTAGGAGGGCAGGGAAGACACCAGCCATTCCATGAGGGGCCAGGGAGCTGTGGGCATCTCAACTCTGCTGGCAGCTCTAAATTACAGCCAGGTGGAATGAACAGCAGGGGAATTCACTTTCCACATGGGTCTCAAGACTTGGAGGGAATGTACTCTCTCAGCTGCCAAAACAGAGGTTGCCCAGCTGAGGCGAAAAGCGTGACTGGTCTCCCAGCATGCTACAAGTGGGCACCTGCTGGACAAGCCCTCTCTAGCTTCATCATGTGGCCCCTTTGCTGGCAGTGTCCTGCCACAGACTCTCGACCAACCTAATCCTCCTCACCCTTCAAGGCCCAGCTCAAGTGTCACACCTCTGAAGTCCTGGTTCCACCCACATTGACACTACAATGGAGTCTCTGGTCTTACGTTGTCCCATTTCAAGCTAGTAAAAATGGGACTTTTGGCTCGGTGCCTGTGGCTCAATGGGCTAAGGCGCCAGCCATGTACACCTGAGCTGGCGGGTTCGAATCCAGCCCGGGCCCGCCAAACAATGATGGCTGCAACCAAAAAAACAAAAATGGCCGGGCGTTGTGGCGGGTGCCTGTAGTCCCAGCTACTTGGGAGGCGGAGGCAAGAGACTCGCTTGAGTCCAGGAATTGGAGGTTGCTGTGAGCTGTGATGCCACAGCTCTCTATCCAGGGTGACAGCTCGAGGCTCTGTCTCCAAAAAAAAAAAAAAAAAAAGGGACTTTTGAGCTTCTGCTGGGCAGGGGCTTTGACTTCCCTCTTTAATTATCTCCCAGCAACCAGCACAGGGCTGGATGCCTGATGCAGGATGACAGGACTCCCAGGAGAGGAGGACCCATGAAGGCAGGAAACTGCACTCACTCGAAGAGCAGATCATCTTGTAGAGCAAGGCCAGCAGGAATGTAGGCAGCACCCATGGCCACTCTGATTTCACGGTTAGGCTGTGGGCAAGCGTGGCCAGTGAATCAGAGGGAAGACCTCCCTCTCCCTAAGTGTGGTCCACAGTTAACCACATCAGACCCAGGATGGGTCTTCTAGCCCTTCCCTGACGTCTTCCAAGGAGACATCCTTATGCAAGTCACTTGTGCTACTGTAAAACAATTCATTCTATTAGAAAGTTATTGGTGAACTAGGTGGCTCCTTACGTACTGATGTAGGGCCCCAAGGTTCTGCCTCACTCAGCACACCTCACAGTCACCTGCTTCCCTTGTTTCTTTTTCCCTGGCTTGATGTGGTCCCGATGTTCACGCCTCGCCCTTGACGAGCCCTGTCAGCACCAGTTGTAAGTTATGGATGAGGATGAACTCCCTGGGTCTCCCTGTTCACCGCCAGGTCTCTGCACCACACAGCACAGGTAGGACCTGCCATCCCTATGTTCTTGCATTGAGATCCTAATAGTTTAACATGGGACATTTAGGCTCTAGTTTTGATAGATTTATTTACATAACTTTTAAACTGAACTTTTCAATTGCCTGGGAGGTTCTGGGAATTTCAGAATGGTGGCCATGCATGTTGGGATTTCAGAAATACAAAACTAGAAATTTAGCATATAGAATGTTCTACCCAGATTGTTATACCCATGGGGGCAGCTTCAGCTTCTTGCTCTTATTTGGGTGAGTAATAAATGTTTTATTAAAGGTTGAAGTGCCCAACTTCAACTGTGCTCAAAAGTGCTCAACTGTTTTGAGGACTTTAGATACATCACCTCCTTCCTCACAACCACTAGTGAGTACAAGATCAGGAAACCCAGGCTCACAGATTAATTTACTTGCCTAAGGTCACCCAACCAAGAAGTGTGAGACCCAACACCTAAATCCAGGCCTGATTCCAAAGCCCAAGGATTTAACCACCAGGATCTTTTGTCGAGGGAGGAGGGGTGAGGAGGAGGGGAGGGAGAAAGGGGAGGAGGAGGGGAGGAGAGGAGGAGAGAGGGAGGAGGTGGGGAGGGGTGATGAGAAGGGATGAGGGAGAAGGGAGGAGGGATGAGGGAGGAGGAATAGGGGAGGTAGGAGGGGAAGGGGTGAGGGGAGGGGGTGGGAAGGATGAGGTGGAGGGATGGGGAGGGGGGACAAGAAGGATGAGGGGGAGGGACGGGGGACAGGTAGGACGGGGGACAGGAAGGACGAGGGGGAGGGATGAGGGGAGGGAGGAATGGGGGGACAGGAAGGATGATGGGAAGGGATGAGGGGAGGGGGAAATGGGGGGACAGGAAGGACGAGGGGGAGGGACGAGGGGAGGAGGGACGGGTAGGATGAGGGGAGGGAGATGGGAAGGACAAGGGGAAGGGACGAGAGGGGGAACGGGGGACAGGAAGGAGGAGGGGGAGGGATGAGGGGAGGGGGGAATGGGGGACAGGAAGGACGAGGGGGAGGGAGGACGGGAAGGGCGAGGGGTGTGGCGGAGGCGAGGAGGGACGTTTGTGGCAATCAAGTTAGGAGTCTCGTCTGTGAGGGAAGGTGGGTAGTGCGTGGTGTAGGGATAGAGG